>CAXHSM010001235.1:490233-608281 GCA_964019185.1 Maratus speculifer | reverse complement strand
ATTCAAAAACGCTTTTAGCAACAGGAATTTTGAAATAGCGTTCCGGTTCATTGATTTTTTCACTTCGAGCACTGGTTTTAAATTATTCCTTTTATTTTGAAAGATTATCAATATATTTGTCAGATTTTATTAATTAATGTGTGTAATTTTTGGTGGATTATTATGTATGTTTTCCAATGATAAAAAAAACATGTTTTTTATTAATTTACATATTTGGCATGATATATATACATATGTATATAAATAGATTGATTTGTTTTTCTGTCCTCGGTTCCCTAGCAACCGCATCTCATTATCTATTAAAAAAATGAATCCTTTAAATAATCACGATGCGAAAAATTTAGCACTATGTGTGGCTGGGGAAGGTGAAAGATTAGGTAATGTTTAATATTCTGGTCTGCAACAAACTTGACATAAATTAGTAACATTATTTTTTTAATGTAAATACTATTAAAAGACTATCTCAAAAAATATCTAAAGTACCAGCTTCATGCGAATTAGTTAATTAGCGGTGGACACGAAGATGAATGATCATCCAGTGCATTTAAATGTCTCCAAATATATCTATATTTGAGTGATTTTATAATGGTAATACTATAAAGACAATTAATATGTACTTAAATTAAAATTTTAACAAGCTAAAAGTTTAAAAAGTGTATTTAAAGACGTGTAAATGCTTTTTAATAAACTAATCTGAGAGTATAGAAAGAGATGCATTAATAAATTTAAAGATGTGTAAAATATTTTATGTTTATATATGATGCTTTTTATTAGAGCACATTTTTTATTTAAACTTGTGATCTTATAATTTTTATTTTGACAAAATCATATTTTTAATTTTTGGGAAATTAATTTTTTAATCAATACTGATCTGCATAAAGTTACCAATTATGCATACAAAACATGTAGATAAGTTTATTAACTCCCTAATTGATAATAATTATTAACCTGTGAAAGCGAGAATCAAGGAACTATAAAATATTTATATATCCTTAAGGTACTACTTGGTTATCCTTTCGACCAAAATGCTATCGCCAAACTATAAGATTAAATGTCAATAATAATGATCGTGAATGTCACATTTAATGATATTAAATACGATACACATGTTTCAAAGTCATAAAGTGCTTTTTATTAAAATTCCACTCATTTATTTGCTTTTTTGTTATTTAAAATAAAAGATTTGCCAATATGTATAATTTGGTTATTAGTTTGGTAATTGTTATAATTTGGCCTAATTGGTCGACCAGACCAAGTAGTACTGTCCTTAAATATAATTTTGTTTCTAATTTAACTTGTTATAATTTTAGTTTAAGGATAATAAGTGATTTTCTTGTTCGATTTTATAGCATCTATTTAGATAACATCTTTAGTCTATAACCATCAAAATTGTTTTTCGGAAACAAAAATCATAAAACCACTAGATTTCTAAATTAGATATCAGTTAGACAGAATAGATTCAGTTTAAGTTAATATTTCTACTTGGATATTTTCTTTCATTAATTATTTCTGTTGAAACTTTCTAAAAAATTTACATAATAAATATTTATGTAATTAAAAAAATAAATAGAATGTGGATTGTAGGATGTTGAATATTACGTGAAATGTGATTAAATTATTAAGCTGATACTGAGACCATTTGATCTGCAGATTTACTAGTAAAACAACAACAGATGGCCACTCACCAAGGTTTGGGAAAGAACTTCAGTTTGGCATTGAAATGAAAATCCAATAGAGTTAATAAAAAATAGATTTTTTAAATTGCTTTATTTTACAATGTTTTTGAAGACGCTTTCAAAATCATGGAAGAGGAAGTGTTAAGTATGTGAAGTGTTGTATCATTTCATATATATTTTTTAATTATGAATTGAATGACGCTATCCGCAACTCTATAACATCATCCATTATAAAGTTAACGTAGGTTTTATTAATACCATGTTGAAAATTATACTTTATTATTTAGCTTAGTTTGGGCATATTGATTTTATTTTCAAAACATGTTCGTTATGTCATATCAAATAATATTAAAACAATAAATGATCTATGTGGGAGGGCAAAGGGGCTATCACCCTCTTCCTTGTACTAATAAAGTTTTTGCAAAACATACATTCTCACAGGAAATGATTTCGAACGAAAGGCGAAGCTTGAGCCCAATGTGGGCTATGCCAGTTTAAATCCACTAGGCTCGAGCTGGTTTAGTCCTAGTCTTGGTCGTATATTTTTCAGAAGATTCGAGTTGACCCAGACTTATTTTTCTTTTAGATTGAGCATGGTGCCTTCTTTCTTCATTGAGATTTGCACTGGACAAAATTTCCAGGTAGAAGCTGGACCCAGAATAAAAGCTAAACGTTTCATCTGTGTACAACTCAACGCTTGTGAAAAGCATAATTTGTCCAACTGCGACCCATGCACTCCTCCAAATTCTTCCCCTCTTGCACACGTTGGGCTGGAAAATTACTTATTTGTTATTCGTAAAAATATATTGATGATGATGTTTAACATTTGTTTAGCTAAATTTTTAGAAGTTTATTTTGGTTTCAGAAATCACACAGATGCATTATTATTTTTTTCTTGGTAAACATTTTAAATTGTGATTTTCTTTTATCATTCCTTTCTAGCATTCTAAATTGATTTTTTCTCAGTATTTCCGGTTGAATGTAGTTGTCTAAGTCAAATTTTTAAGTAATATTTATGTAAATACTTACCTAAATCATCCTTAATATTATTATTTTTCTGTATTCATGAGTTTTAACTATAATCTGGAAATAAAGTTTCAGATTAAGAATGTCTCCTTTATGAATAATTTTTGTTAATGAATGCAGACTTGACTCGAGTTTATTTTTTATCTTTTATACTGGCTCATGCCATTAATTTGTTTGTGACGGCTGGACTTTAGCTTGGGTATAGAAATTTTAGCACAAATAAAATCTCTGACCAACGTATCGAAGTTAACTTTATTGTTTTGAGTGCTTTTTGTCAACCATCATCCCATAGCTACTATATATATCTGGTGTCCTAAAACAGATTGGTTGATTTTAAAATTTACTAACTTACATATGATCACAGCTATTAAAAAATACTTGCAGAAAAGTCATATAAAATGTCAGGATTTATTTTTAGTGCTATCGTTGATTTTATTTTAAAATAATAACGCTGGATGGCGCTTCACACAATAGACGCTAAATTGGGGCCCAAATTTTTTCCTCTCTTTTCTATCAGTATTGGTGTGAGAAGAAAGAGATTAAATATATAGAATGGGCCCCATAGAACAAAATTGCGTAGGTTACTTAGAATTAATCCATATATTTAATTTCCTTCTGTCACATTAATACTGACAGAAAAGGGAAGACAGAAATCTGGCTCTCATTTAATGACAATTGCTTTCAGCACCGTCTATCGATGATATTGTAAAGTAAAATCGAAAATCGCCGTAAAGAAATCTCTTGACATCTTACATATGTTTAAAAAAATCCGTTATGCTTTGTATGTTATTGAAGTTTTAAATCAGTCAGTGCATTTCAGGACACCCGGATGTTTTTGAAATAAGTTTCATAGCATTCATTACTGAATTACAAGTAATTTTAAATATAAATAGACAAGCAGTTGTATACCAAATTAGTATTTTTTACATAATCCTAAAATCTCATGAGGTATCAAAACTTTCCAGTTGCTTGTGTGAATATTTTAAAAAGGAAATAGTTGGCTTTAAAGAAAAAAATCAGCCTTTTTTCAATTTCGGAAATTAATTTTTTAAGTACCTTGAGATATCAGTTTTCTTTAGGAAAGGTTATTGTATGAATGCTTTGTATATTTGGCATCGTATGTTGTAAAAGGTAATTCTAAGAAAAGCATGTTGTTTGGTAGTTTTGCACTTGGCTGCAACACTATTATGCTCCAGATTGTTCATTTATTCCTTACGAATTGAATATTTCCAGCTGCGCGAAAAATTGCCCAGGTCGGGAATCAAACCCAGATACTTGGCTTACAAGGCCAATGCTTTATCTGTTAAGCTAACTGGGCGATGGCCGGCTGGGATTTTTCGCTCAGCATTGACCTTGTAAGCCAAGTATCTGGGTTCGATTCCCGGCCTGGGCAATTTTTCGCTCAGTTGAAAATATTCAATTCGTATGATTACTTTACCAATCAGTTACATTGCGTTGAAAATAATAGTACATTTAATCCTTAATCGATACATTTTGTTCCTTAACAACAAAAAATAATTATAACGCATTAATAAACTCATTTTTGAAAATGACAAAAAAAATCTGAAATGATTTGGAATTAAATTGATTTTTTTCTATAAATGAATTACAAGTTGAGTTATCATTGCTTGTTCAACATTTACGATCCTTCTCGTGTCCCACATATGCAAATTTGGTACAAAACACCAAATTTGACAGCATTTTCGAAAAAATCCTCTACTTTATTAAAAACCAACATAAATTGTTTCGTTACATAGAATTTGAATTGGAACATATACCGATTCCGTATTTTTGAGAATAAAAAACTAACTTTGAAATGTGTCAGAAAGCGGCCAGTTTAGATTTAAGATCAGTATTTAGTATTAGGTGCATTTGGACTCTGTCCGCATGAGCTACCGACCCCGCTCCAATGGGACAGCCCATGAAGCATTTTTTTTTTCTTTTTTTTTACGGTACAAGGCGGTATCTCGTCACCACCAGCAGCGATTCGACTGCCTTGCATTTCGGCCCGAAAATTCTTCCTTCTCTGGCACTACTTAGCATTTCGGCCATTTTAGTTTTGGTTATTTTTTTCTAAATCTCCCTCAAATTGTCCCCCCTGTTGTCTGCTAAGGACATGCCACCGTCTCGGCTCAAAAATTTTTGCTCCAGCCCCATTTCACTTGGCACGGCAAGTGGGAGTGATGTGCGGCGCCAAACTCAGAACTTTCAAAAAGGCAATAAACTACTAAGTCCAGCAACCGTTAGCCACAATCAGCCGACCTCGGCACTTTTCTGCGTCGATCGCCCCCACTCTGCCAGCTAAAATTCCATCATGTACGCTAATGGCACCTGGTGCATGTAAAATCCGTCGTGGGTGCAAAGTCCTCCAAGTTACCTATGAATTATACCTCTGGAGGTGCCTTGCCAGGTGAAGGTCTCGTCATCTGATCAAGGCTCTAAATTACGAGACTATCTTGCGGTTGCCATGTGCAGTACATCTTTTATTGCCGCTTCGCGGCAATTAGGCGGTTGTCCGCCCCGATACCAGGTATCTAACCCGTTAAGCTGAGATTATTAACTCGGCAGGTAGGGGCCTGGTCATCGGTTAGAAAGAAAGAAAGATCAGTATTTAGTCTTTTTTTATGTAAATATATGCACAACCTTTTTACTAGCAAAAATTTACTCTTGCATTTCAAAACTAAAATTTGCGGTAGATTCTAATAAATACAATTGATACCTTTTCTGTTTTTTTTTCCAGTTTTTTTCCCCTTAAATTTTAGAATATCACAAAAATTCCAGTTTATTATTGACGTCTAATGAAGCTGCTCAATTTCGATATACACTAAAACTGAATTTTTGCATGCTGTAAGAATAATTTTTCACTTTCTAGAATTTTTTTAAAAATATTTTAGCATTAAAATTAGAAATAGTAAAGATTTAAACAAAGGGTATTTGAAAAAGTTATGGAAGAATACTTTGGTGTTGTTTAGAAAATGTAGAAAATATTTAATTATATTTTAAACATATAACAACATACATGATATTAGTAATATTCTACTGTATTCTTACGTAAATATATACATGCAGTAAAACCTCCCTTAACCAACCAAGTTCCTTTCCAATAAAATTGGTCGCTCCGAGATGTGGTCTCATCATGGAGGTCTTGTTTAAATTTTGATTTCTATTGTTGAAAAAAGGTAAAAATTAATCTAACAAAATTTTATTTTTTCCATTCCGAAAATAATAAACATTTAAGTATCAAAACAAAAATTAACTACATTAGTTCATTATTACCAAATTTAAAAAATGAATACATTGACATTTGCTTTGATTTACTGTTTTATCTTTTTAAGTTTTATTTCCAAGTCCTTTCGAATTTTAGTAAATAAATACAATTTTTTTGATCGGAAACAAATAATGACGAGTTTATTACTTTATCTATATGTTTGACAATTTTATCACAAAATTTGGTAAGAGGGTTTATTTACCATCATTCATAATTTGTCATCAGAGTGAAATTAATTGCCTATAAAGGAGCAAAAAGGATTTAACATTTAAAAGTTGCCAAAAAAATCTAAACTTAATTTAGAATTTTGATGAATAATGAACTCTTGGAAGTTAGTTTTCGAATAAAACCTTCTTTAAGGGACCTTCCTCCCCCCCCCCCAAAAAAAACGGAAGTTTTTTTATTTATTTCAAAAAAATTAGTCGTTCATGAAAGAGTTCAGCCGGGATGGTTTGTGAATGGAGGTAAAATTGGGCCTATGGGAATAAATTTCGTTCCATGAAAAAAAAATGTTCGTTCAGGGAGGTGGTCGCTTAATAGTGGTGGTCGTACAAGGGGGTTTCACGGCATATATATAGTCAAAGGAGTGAGTTTTACTAAGAATTTTACTTGAAATAACTTCACTTTTCAAATAATTCCATGAAAAAGTTTTGCTCCCCCCCCCCTCCACTAGAATCTGAGTAGATATAGAGTTGTCAACAACCAATCCCAAAGTTTTGATTGAAAGCCAAACAGAAAGGTGACCAAAAATTTTTGTCAACTCGAAACCGAATGAAAGGAAACTTAATCGATATTTTATGGAACTATAAAATGTTGTTTACATTTTATAGCCTTTAATATCATTTTTACCTTTAATATGAATAAAAAAGTAAAAGCAAGGTGACTTGAATTGAAAAAAACGAGCCTCGACCTGAAACGCACATCATATAAGACATTCCAAATTTTAAAATCGCCCATCTCGCTTGAGGATTCTCCGGAACTTTCCTTGTTCATAAGTGTGCAGATCTTGGAGACTCTTACAGGATGCAAATGAATTAGAGAGGTTAAAGTTTGATATACTTACACATATTTGCATATGTATAAATATTTTCCCAGTAATGACTTTTGTCAAAATGTACATCATACTTGTACATCATGTACTTACATATTTGAAGTTTATATAAATAAATTTCTGTTAAAAATGTGAGAGTTACAATTCATTGCTTTAAATTAATTTAAAAATATACATAGCTTATAAATATAATTTACAAAAAAAAAAAAAAAAAAAAAAAAAAAAAACGAAAAAGAGAGCTGCCCTATTGATTGGAGAGTTTAGTGAAAAGTCTATTTTTAGGACAAAAAAAAATTCTTTTTTAAAGGATTATGTTTTAAAAACAAATATTTTGCGAAACGTTCTACTTTAAATATGAAAGTTTGTGATATATCCTTTAAAGGATTCAATTATTTCCTGATACTTGATGTGTGGATTGCTTGTTTAACAATTTTTAAATAGTATTGCTTTTTTTAGTAGACATTATTAGTAATCAATTGTTAGAAAACAAATCACATTTTTATAAGATGATTAGTGGCCAAGTTAGAGCGCGTTCACGGACTGCAACCTGGGTTACGCACGGTTACCCATGGGGTATCCGAAGGGTTCCAAGACCGACACCACGTGACTTTTTCTGCGTTCAGAGCCGGAAATTACCCAGACTTCGGGTAACCCACATTACCTATGAGATTTTGTTAGGTAAAGCGATCACATGGTTGGGACATCTGATTTGTTTATCATTTGATTGCTTAAAGGGGATTGTTAATCGGAATATCTATGCCGCTTTTCACTTGCGAGCGTAGGAGGTTGTGGGTTCGAATACCGCTGGCTCCATTGCACCCGCTTTTTGTGTGGAACTCTCAGTAGTATTTCACTCGTGTTGTAAAATTTATGTGCTATCTCGTATCTGTATACATAAAAACTGATTTTTGGAACAGTTTCCCTTCTAAGAAGAGTGATAATTGAGAAAATATCATAATCCTCTCACCTGAGGAATAATGTATTTGCATTCCAGCTGCCTCCATGTTTGTTAACGCAAATAAAAAATACCCATAACTTTTCCCGAAAGCATTCAGAGCCATTTTAACTCAACCTTACATCGAAAAACCAGTATGACGTCAATCCCCAATTTTCCGAGTAACTCGCTTTTCTGTCTGTGAACGTGCTCTTAGTATAATATTTTGCGTCTATTTTCTATTGTCGTATATAAGACATTTGAATAATTCTATGTAAATATGCAGGGTAACTATCATTGCTTGACATTGATATATGAACATCACACAAATCTTGTAATATTAATGGTGCCATAGACTGAAAAAAAAACTTTAAATATAACTATACACACTGGCAATGACGTCATAATGAAATCAGGATATTTTCTTTTGACAAAGGAATTGCCAGTATATGGAAATAAGTTTGCAAAATTCTATATCAACCAGAAATTATGAAATCGTTTCCAATGCTTTACGAACGAATTTTCACGTTTTATTAAAATGATAGAAGACACGTAACTAAACAATAAAGAACATGCATAGCATATTTAAAATCCAGATTTCCACAATAGCTAGAAAGGTATAGCTTGATTCAATAGCTAGAAACGTACTCAAACTCTTTTGTAGTTTGAATGCCTGTATAGAATCTATAGCTTTGTATGACATTCCACACAGTATGCTAAATTTTATCTTTGCCGGAAAATGAAAGAAAAGTAAAACATTCACTTCCAGCAATAATCTTCCTATAGATAAAAAAGCAGTATTGAATGGAGATACTTTTCTCCGGGAGGGGGGGGGGGATTTTAGTGGTTCCAGGGGAAAATTGCACTTTTTGACCATTGAAAACCCAAATTCTCCAATTTCCCGGGGGGGGGGGCATTTTATTACTCCGGAGAGAATGTACCCCCCCCGGCCACCCCCTGAATTCAACACCGTAAAAAAGCACATGAATTCTTTTCACAGTGAAGTAGTATGTTATTTAGAGTGCGCTATCTTTTAAAGTTTAATTCAAGAAATAAAATGCATGCAATTACTGAAAAAACACTATGTCAAATAGCTATTCGAAGATAGTGTTGTATTCAGCTATTTGTTTAACACTGCGCATGATTTTATATACATTTCAGTTTACTAAATATATTCTAGAAGGGCAGCGGTTTCGAACGTGGGGAAACTGGAAGCCATACTGGTGGTACCTGCAATTACCGAGAATGACGGAAATAATAAACAATAGTTGGAAAACACACAAAATCGTTAAAAATTGTCAATGTAATTTGTATCGATTTATTATATGTTTGGGATAAAAAGATAACACATCAGAAAAGTATGTTTACATTTTTAGTTGAGTGGAGAGAATTAAAACGGGAATGTATTTATGAGAAATGGGAGTACTCTGAAAAGAAAAACCTAAGAAAGGGGTATGTGAATGAAAAAATGTTGGGAAAAGCTGAGCTAGAGCATGCGTAACTGAATTAAAAACTAGATTGAACCCCTCCACGATAATTTTTTTTTCTTGTCACTGGCTTTTCAAAACAGAATTTTTTTGCTTAAGTTAATCGTTAAAATGTACTGACTAAATAAGGCAAAATTATCAATAAAAATAAACGATGTAATAACCAAGGATTTTGAGCATCATATGTGGCACGTTTAGGTCAGTTTCAACCATTTGACAACATCCCCACTATTTTTTCACAAACCAAGCAGAACCATCGACTTTTTTGGCGACTATTAATGCTTAATCAATCAAATGGGAGACAAAGCAGCGCAAACAAAGTTTGTCAAGTCGATTGCAAGCATATGACACCAGTTGAAACGGATCTATGCATGACACTTGTCACTGAGGAGTTTAGCTGTTCATAGTAGTGTTAACAAATTATTTTGTGCAACTAGTAGAATTTATAAACATCCTGCACTTTGCAAAAATTTAGGTTTTACTTAACACACACAACAGTTTATGACCGAAATCAGACATTCAAAAATATAACTCTTTGTGTCTCCAGTTATATGAACTGTTGGCAATTCAAGCGCTCGAATATTTTTAATTTATTCCGAGTGATCTTTTTTTTTTTTTTTTTTTTTTAATTACAAATTTCATTGGGCATTTGGGTTCTGTATTTTATGAAAAAATATAAATTATCCGAATCTGAATATCTAAAGCTTAATCATATTTACAATAAAGGATGATTAAAACGGCACTTTAACATTAGTTAAAGGAAATTTTTTCCTGTACTTTATTATAAAATTTTTCCTGTATTTTTTCCTATACTGTAGAGGTGCTGTGATTAGCACCTTTATTGGCCATTTTAAGTCCAATAAATGCTATGTACATGTTCTATTGTTCAGCAAATGCCTTGTAGTGCATATCAATAATGTCTATAAGTTATGTTTGATAACATTTGAGATTATATTGAAGTTTCTTATACGTAGGTCGTTATAAAAAGGAATTGTTTTATGCGACACTACAAATATGACACAGTTAAACGTTTTTCATAGTAAAATAACAAAAATAAAGTAACAAAGCAATATAACAAAAATATTTACTAGCTATTTCAAAACCTCTAAATATACACTTACCACATTTTAAATATAAAAAAAGTAGTAGAGCTTCTCTAAGAACTAGGCTTTTATGTATTTAAAAAAATATTTAGGTTATAGAAATGTAAAAATAAGAAAGCAAATTAAATTAATTTTGAAGAAAGTTGGAGTAAAAAATTATTACACCATTGCAATGAGAATAAAATTCTATGTAAAAAGATTTTTTTTTTTTACTGTGCCATGCGTAGTTAGTTTAAACGTAATATTTGTTGACTATAAAACAGAATGTTACTGAGAAAACTGGATTTTGAAAATTTTCCTAAACTTAATGCTTAATAGATTTTAGAAATTAAAAAAAATTAAATAAACAACTATGACAATCATTAATGTCTTCTATGAGCATCTCACATTTTGATGATACGGATGATTATGTCTCGGTCAAAGATTGGGTATGCAGAATTACAATTTATAAAAAAATGATTGGTCCCAAGGACAATTAGGATAAGGATTAACTGGTCTGCTACATAAAATTCTGTCATTATATATATTCGTGTATAAGTCAGACTCTCCCAAATAATCAAGCAATTTTTTTTAAGAATTTTCGTGAATAAATCGAATTACATTTCTGATCGTTTGGCATAAATAATTAGTAATCGAAGAAAAAAAATTAATGAATAATCCTTAAATTAATAAATTTCTAATAAGAATTTTTTTTAATTCGATGTTTCATTTTAAAATTGTACGATTTTGTGAAACATAAGAAGTTTAAAATATTTTGAAACTTATTGACATCAATTTAATGATACTTAAATAAAAAAAATATTCAAGCCTTATTTATAAGGATAATAACTAAGAATACTAAAAAATAGTATTTCTTCTTTGCACTACAGTACTTTTACAGGGTTGCCACTCTAATCTTGAAAAAAAATTCCCTGTGATTTCCCTGCACTGCAACGTGTTTATTCTATGTTGAGTGTGCAAAAAAATATATGTCTGTATGTAGACTAACTAGACATTTTTGGATTTCAAAATGAAAGCCGGAAAAAAAAATTATGTTTGGATACAGTAGAAAAAAAATTCCCTGTGTTTTCCAGATTTTTAAAAAATTCTCTGGATTTTCTCTGTTTTGGGAGGGTATTTTAAAATTCCCTGTGTTTTCCCGGTTTTCCAGGTTCTCCAGGTGGCGTGGCAACCCTGTTTTAGGAGAGAAGTTTGGAAACATTCTCAAGTTGAACTCTTTTTTTGAAAAAAAAATTGATTTAAATGTTAAAAGGGAATTCTATATCGAGAAAATGGGTGCAGACTACATTGTTTATTTTTGAGTAATTATATTTGCCAATCACAGCGAATTTGAACTATTACACACTTTTATTTCTTTCTTTAAACCAGATCGATATGTGATTAGTTAAAAGACTTGTCTATTGGCTGATAATATTGCGAAAAGTTTATTTTTTACTAACTTGTGTATAAGTCTATCCCTCCCCCGCAAAAAATTTAAATCTTGAAAATCAGACCCCAAATTTCTTCTAAAAGTCATCGATTTATTCACGAGTATGTAGAGTAATTATTTTTAACACTTTGAGTGACCCTTACCCCAACTAGAGAAGAAATGACGCTCAAAATTGTTGCTTGGAAAAGAAGAGAAAACTGCAGCAATGGATCTACTGCTTGAGAAAAGAAAAGCGTTTTCTAAAATCTTTTGTTCATTTATCTTTGAAATAAAGGAGTGTGATTTGGATCAAATGTAGTTTTCTTAGAGTAGGGGAAATCTACGTTTGTAATATTTACACTAGAGAGGAAAAAAAAGTTACCGGTACTGAGGATAACTAAATATTTCTAATTAGTGGTCCATTTTAAAATGTTATGTGGTCTCAGAGCAGCAGACCATCAAGGACTTGAACATTGGTAGGGCTAGTGTTCATGAATTAATAAATGCTACAAATAATGCGAATTTCATTTTAAATAGGGAATGTGGGATACTAATCATATGTTTATTGCAATCAATCAGTTCAGAAGGAAGATTGAATTGGAAAAAAAACAAAAAAAGAGACAAATGCTTTTTTACCAACATTTATTGACATTTAAAAATCACACAAGATCTTTATTCTCTTATGAATAAACAATCAGAATTCAAATGATCTTGAAACTAAGTAATTCAATAACAACAGATATTAGTAGTGACATTGCAATCAAATTAGGTTTTTTCGTTTTACAGATTCCTGATGAGGACAGTCTAATTTTAAAACACTTTTAAGCAACGTTTATTTGAATTTTTTAACCGCATCAGGCTTTTAAAAATAACAATCAGTATATCAAACACATATAACTATTTCTTATTTTCAGTAATATGGGGAATTCGGAGCAGTACCCCTTCAAAAACAATATTTTCAGCTTAACCTCCTCAGTCCCAATGTTGTCTGTGAGCGACACTAAAGAACATTCTTTAAATTGATTTACACGCTTCGAGAATTATAAAAATTACTTTTAGATATTTTTAATAAATCTATGCATATAATAAGCAATGATTGCATTTTTGGAGATGTTTTATAGAAACTTTAAGCTGATTTTTGTAGTCCCATGTAATATTTGTCTCAGGACTAAAGAGGTTAAATGTTCATTATAAAGATAGTTTTCAAATCACAGAACTTCACTATAAGAAATTAATTTTAACAAATCTTCTGACTTAAGCATTCTCAAATTTACAGACTTATAAATCTATGCTACGCAAAAATAATATTGCAATACTTTTGCGTTATTATAAAAGATAAAGTGCAATAAAAAAAAATGACGCTGAAGAAATTATCATACAGCTCCTCATTTGCGAATTTGCTAGTTTAAATTGGCAAAATTTTTGTTTGTAGACGTTTCATTTTAGTATCTGTAATATTAGAAATAAAATACTATTCCCATAGTAATATATGCCAAAGTACCTACATCAAAGAGATATATAAGTCAGTTAATCGCAGTTAGCTAATGATGGGAGCGACAAATAACAGAATGGTATTTGAAATTTTTTTTGTATATAATTCACACAACTTTTCACAACACATGAACAGATGCTTCCTTAAAATACTCTTTTAAGGGAAATTAGTTTTGCATATCTCACACAAGACTTTTCTCCACATGCACTAAAATATGTTTCCTGAAAGTATAGCTCCGAGAGAATTTCCTTTTGCATACCTCACAAACAATAGTTTTTTCACCAGTATGAATTAAGAGGTGTTGGTTTAAATTAGACTTATGAGAGAATTTCTTGTTGCATACCTCACAGACAAAAGGTTTTACACCACTATGAATTAACACATGTGTGTTTAAATTACTCTTAACAGAGAAACTCTTGTTGCATATTTCACACACAAAAGGTTTCTCACCAGTATGAATTAAGAGGTGTGTGCTTAAACTACACTTATGAGAGAATTTCTTGTTGCATATCTCACAGACAAAAGGTTTCTTGCCAGTATGAAGTAATAGATGACTGCTTAAATTACCTTTATTAGAGAAATTTTTGTTGCATATCTCACACACAACAGGTTTCTCAGCAGTATGGATTAAGAGATGTTGGCTTAAATTACTCTTTTGGGAGAATTTTTTGTTGCATGATTCACATACAAAAGATTTTTCACCACTATGAATTAACTGGTGCTTGCTTAAATGATCCTTTCGAGCATATTTCTTGTCACTATTTCACACACAAAAGGTGTCTTACCAGTATGAATTAAGAGATGCCTGCTTAAATACTGTTTTTTCGAAAATTCTTTGCTGCATACCTCACAAACAAACAATTTTTCTTGCTGTGAGTCAGAACCTACTTTTCCTAAAAACTCTTGTGAAGAAATATTTTCCTGCATATTTCGCACTTTAAAGACAGTTTTGAGTAATGTTATGCGCATCTATATTCATAGCTTTTTGCATCTGCAATAAATGAATTTAATACAAATTATCACCTTTTAAGATTCATGAAATTTTTTTTTTTACATAAACTTATTTTGAAAAATTAAATTAATGTATAAAACTGAGCTGAAATTGACTGCCAAATATTTGATGATCACAGAATCAATGGTGTGTCAAATTAATTTACTCATTGCATAATGATTTAAATTATAATCAACTAGAATAAATAAATGCCAGATTAAAATAAAAAAAATATCTTAAAGAGAAAATTATTGATAAAAATTAGAAATAATTGTTATAAATTAAGTGTAAACGAAATATTTAGTAATAAAGCATTTGAAAATAGAAGTATTTTTTAAATATTTATAGATAAAGTATAAAGCAAACTTATGGAGAAACTTTTTTAAACTCATATCACCTATGAAAATAATGATACATTGCTTAAATAATGCAGATAAAATAATTTATATTTACGACAAGGGAAATTATAATATTTTGATGCATTTAGTGGAAATTCCTCCAGATTTAAGAATTTTTTTAAATAACATCATTATTAATGCGGAAAATATTTTGCATTATTAATATTAATGTAATTTACATTGTATTGCAATAATTAAACCATTTATTTATATTTTAACAGCATTTAAAATCGTATATAATAATATAAATAAAACAAATACATTTTTTTATTTTAAAAAACAACTTTGGAATTCATTTATAGATCTGTCTATGCCAGTTGGATTATAAAATATGTGAAGAGTATCTTTAAGCGGATTTAAACTAAAGCATCTTTTTACACAGTCTGTAGAGTACAATAATAAATGCAGAACTTCAAATGGAAAGAAAAAAAAAGGAAAATTTTATTAAGAAACAAAGTAATGAAGGTGTTCAGTGTGCTTAATAAAAATTATCAAATGAAAAAATTTAACATTAGTGATGTTGCAGTTATGTCTGTTAAACAGCATTAAAGGACCTTTTTAAGAGCAATATTGTAGAATTTTACATGAAGTTGCAAAAACAGATTTGGAATAAATTATAGTGACTTTATATTCTGGATATATAATGGTTCGAACTACGTTATATAACAAGCAATTTAAAGCACTCTATTATCAAAATGCAGGTTGGTCTCAAATATCTTAGATTAAAATGTCCTTGTACCTCCAGCGCATTAGCAGAATTGTATCATTTTCATAGCTAAACTGTTTTTAAACACTATCCTTATACACATTATTCAATTAAATATTATATTATTTAATTAAAGTGGATACGAAAAAGAAAATACATTAAATTATTAGCATATAATTTCTTACTGGATTACTGTTAACATTTCTTTCATAAATAATAAATGTTTATACTGTACAGTAAAGTAAAAAGTACTTTCGGCTAGCATCAGGAGGAAGAGGCAGCTTTCATATTTCTTAGTTTTGAAAATTTTACTCGAAACTATATGGGAACTTCTTAAAAAATAATTTCTGTTGATAATAACAGTAAAGTTAAGGCTGCATGACAAATGTGTAAAACAAGATCTATCATTATAAGTGGAACTTTTCAAGCAACAATTAATTTTAAAACACACTTATTTTTAATTTTATACCATTATCCATTGATCGAAGCATTATTTTTTTAGATACCTTATATCTATTTTATCAAAGTTCGGGGAAATTTTAAGCCATCCATAATATTAATTTGAGAGTGAATATTTATTGATATACAGTTCAGATTTTTATGAATTGTATTTACGAATGAGTATATTCAATATTTAATATAGATATCATAGTATATTAAATATAGATATGCTCTTACTACCCATTCTGGCCCGACACAATTTCTACCATTTGTAAGAAATTCAGATTTTTATCATATAATTAAGATACTTTTAAAGAATACTGCATACATATATATGAAATGATTTTACAGTATTATTTACAGGAAGTATACATTGGTGATTTAAAAATTTCTTAGATTCTTACATGTTCAACATTCAAATAAAGATTCATTAAAAATTAATATGGTTTAGAATTTAAAAAAAAAAAAAAAAAAAAAAAAAAAAAAGAAAGTTACAAACATTATAACTTTCGAAGCTGTATAATAAAAGTAGGTTTATGAAAATATTTGTATGTCATTTTATTGAACATTCCAAATTCAAATTCATTCTCAAATCCAAACGAACTACATTCTGATGCATTTCTGAATTCATTTTTTTTTTCGCAAACACATAATATTAGCAGGTGGTTTTATTGAGAAATTATATAATCGAATGATGTTATTCTTTTTTTGATCCAAGCAATTTAAGACAATTCTGTCAAAGTTACACTTTTTAACAGAATTTCCAGAAGCGACAGCATAGGAACAGAGTAAAATCTGCAACTATTTAATAAGAATCTCTTATATCTCAACAAGGTTACACAAGTCTCTTAATTAACAAAAAAAAAAAAAAAAAAAACGCTATTCGATTCCAAATCCCTTCAATAGTTAGGCCTGTCAGTTTTATACTTTGACAGTTAAAAATCAGTCAGAAAACATGCCAAACTTTTACGTTGCTGAGAAGTGAATTTAAGTACCAACAAGAACATCCAAATGTTGCGTACATAAGTACTTTATCACTATGAATAATTTTACAAATCATGTCTGCCCTAGGCATTTTGAGAACTTTTAAGTCTAGTTCTAGACCGGTTTGTCAATATGTAGAAAAACAATGCAAGCCTAATCTCAGCCCGGCACGAGTTAATTTTTAAAAAACGCTACAAAAATATTAACCATATTGTTATACACGATGAACTGTCTGACACTGATCTCTAAACTGTACAAGTTATATTTCTGTAGTGATGTTGTATAACAAGTATCGGTTTGTGATGCACATTTATTTTCATTAAAGCCATATTCATTAAAAAAAAGCTCATATTTTATCGTTTCTGCTGAAACCTTTATAATGGGCCGGTAGGCCTGCTAATTTTCTTTTTACCAGCTCAACCCGTATGGTCCATTCAATTATTTTGCTTTCCCTGCCCATTTATTATGTTTGTCAGCCCGGCCTGTTAAAAGAATTATTGTAATTCTGTTGTGCTAAAAAAAGAAAACTTTATGAAATGTTTTAATTTGTTTGTTATTTGGAAATGCATGAAACTAGCAGGTATGTTTATTCAAAAACTATTTAACCGCACTGATTTTCCCATTTTTTGCAAATACAACAGATTTTTCAGAAAACAGTGTCAAAGTGGCCATTTTGAACCGATTTGCCGAGCGAAAGAACAATAACCACTCAAAATGGGGTGAAAATCATGCTTTCACTTATAACTCAAAAGATAATTTATTGATCAAAAAATGAAAAATTCAGTTTGTTTTGAAATTGCTTCCATAGTCAGGTATTCCAATTTTATATCTTTCTGTTTGAAAAATGAATTTGTAAATGAATCAAAACGTTTTGCACTTGTTGAGCAGAGCAGATGAGAGAAGCCTTAATATCATTCTATGTCTTGGAAACTTAAAAATCTGAAAAATGCTATACAGTAAAATCTTCTAAAACAGATTTGCACAAGATAAGAGAAAAAATCCAGTATAGACAGGTTTCCTTCTTAGCAAGAAAAAATTTGTTTAAATGTATCACATTCTTTTTTCTTGTTGTTAAACTTATTTTGCATGAATCAACACATTTCTCATTTAAGGCAGACTTAATAGAGAGATTCATTTTCAGAGTTACTTTTGCTGTGCTTTATTTTTATTACCCAGACATGTATTTACTATTCATTAAAAATAATAAAACTTTTAATTGTAAAATTATAGCAACTTAAAAATGCATAAATTTTTCAGAAAAACAAATTGTTTGGTTCGGTCAGATTTTACTGATTTTTTGGCAATGGACACCTAGACGGGATGAGCCAATGATTACCATATAATTTCAAATAACGCTTTTATAAATATAGCATGTAATAAGAAATTGTTGAGTAAGGAACATTGTTCGGAAAGAAATAAATGATATGGATCAGCTATAGGTGAAATGTACTAGAGAAATCAATGTCTGGTATGATATTTTCATACAACAGAGAAACACAATGTCACACTTAGTCAGGCTGCTTTGTTTTTGTATTTTGACTAATTGACTTGTTTACAGTCTGGAAACAAATCACCAAAACAACAGTAACAATAACAAAATTATGTACATTTTATTTATTTTTTTTTTTTTTGTAAAGAATGAAGCTCTTTAAATAATCTAGAATTTCCCAACTCTAATTTCAAATTTTCCAAGTTCATAAATATTGAAGACTTTACCACCATACCCCCCCCCTCTGATATTAATGGACTTTATGCACGTGACGTCAGATACTAGAGCTGGCAGTATGCTAATCTGTTATTCTAGCCACTGCACCGCAAGAATGCTAGTATGCGCAGGTGCAAACATTGCTAGCAGATGACTTTAGTCTTGGCCCATGTTTAATGGATACATTTTCATGGAAAAATTTACAAATTTAGAGAATTTACTCCCAAGCACAATAGTGATTTTGGATTTATATTACAGTATATTGAGTATATGTTGCTACAACAAAGAATTCTCTTCCGGTATTTGAAAAAACAAGCATTAATAACTCACACTCCATACACTGCTGTGCTAAATACCACCAGCAGCTGAATTTTAGTATGAAACCCAGGTTGCATTCATAAGGTCCCTTCTCTTAACCTCTTAAGGGACAGTGGTGCGTTTCTGAAACCAGTTAAGTTGAATTTTTAAATGCTACAATGGCACCAGAATTTTAATTTTTTTTTGGTTTACTATATATATGGGTGATTCTCAAAATAGGGGACAATTTATGTCTTTCGGCATACAAAAAAAATTGAGAGGTTTTTTGTGATGTTTTTATATTTAGATATGTTTGTCTTAATATTATTCATTATTTGCACTCAAGAATTACTCACTTTTTTAGTTAAAAACACCTTAAAATAACAGAATAAATGTTCATAATGTCATTAGCATGGATGACCACAGCAGCTGTGCCTTGTGTATACTAGTATTTTTCAAGAGTTAATATCATGTTTATAAAATAAAACAAATGTTATTCTTTCTTTAAATTAATCAAGGAGAGGGTTTATCCAATAAATTTCTTTTTAAAAATAAAATTATAGTATATAAAAAAGAATTAAAGTTTGTCCTCCATATTTTAGTTTCAAAACATAGTCATACTATAACAGCTGGTTATTAATCAAAATTTCATTTTCACATATGACAATAGTTTGAAAATATAAAGTTTCTTCATTGCAACAAGTAGCCTTTTTATCCCAGCCTGAAAAAAGAAGCATGTATTGTATTTTAAGAATAGAAGTTGAATATTAGGGGCGTACATCAATTGTATGTCATTAAAATAAATAATAATTTTCATGTTTATTTTATAGTTAAAATTTTTATTTTACTTATTTGCATAGAACTTTTGTGTTTTAAAACACCCCAGAAAGGACTATTGCATAGTGATTATATTATGGCTCATAATCTTATTTAAATTAAAATTTGTCATTAGTATGGACAAATATCAGTGTCATTAGCATGGTTTTTCTGTCCATGCTAAAGACTCCTATGTGCATAAATGTAACCAGTGCTTATATTGTATCCTTTATAAAGTTTAATTTTACATATAAATTTAGGTATTACATTTATTATCCCTAAATTATGCATTAAATCTGTCAGAAAATCACTAAGACAGCTTCTTACATAGTTAGTGTCAGAATGTTGTTCATGTAAACAAAGTTTGCTCTTTGGTAATGTTTTTATTCTCCTTATATGTATATATGTAAAAATGGAAACCATTTGCTAAAAAGGAAGGCTAATAAATATAGAAAAAAATATTTAAACAGGAAGAAAATAAAAATTTCAGAATATATTTATTCCATGCAATTTGTTTTGTCACTAGCATGGCTCAAAAATTACTAATTATTTTTTAAAGTTAATATTTAAATATTTAGCTCTGCTGACTAAAAATGGAAAGTATACCTAATACTATATTAACAACACCTATTTTTTTTTCAGAAATTTTGCTAACAGAAATTTTTTTAAGATTTCATTTTTGAAATAGTCCCCTATTTTGAGAATCACCCATATGTGAAATGCAGCTTTTTCCCATTTATAAATAAATTTCTTTCCAAATTCCAGTGTCACTCATTAATTTCAACATTTTAGCAATGGAATCACTTTCTCCCCGAAAGGTTTTAATTTGTTGGCTGAATTTTGGATCACCCTGTATAGTATAATTATAAACACACAAAAACTACTATAAAAATAGCAAACTATTACAATTACATTCATAATTGGAAGTTAGACAATCCTCTTTTACTTTGGAGGAAATAAAATAACAAAAGTATATAACATTTATATTAATTACAAATTCATATTACTTAATGAAAAAAAAATATGTTCATAAATTATATGTAAAGCACAAACCAGAAAATGTTGCCAGAAAATATGCTGCAAAACTTACAGTGTACAAAACTTAGTTATATGGTATTTTACTTCGGTAAACGGAAAAAAAGTGACCAGAAAAAAAGTCATCAGGAAAAAGTGACATAAACTACAAAAGCAGAAAAAAGTGACACAGAAAAAAAGTGACAAGGAAAAAAGTTTCTGGAAAAAAAAGTGACAAGGAATTGATTTTGGGGATTCATTGGTTAAGTATCAAAGGGGGATCGGGGGGGGGGGCTCATAGTTTAGGTAAATGGGTTTTTCATGCTGAATTAACTGTTTTGGTTCAATTTTTGGATATACGTTCATCCTGAAAAGACGCTTGCCTCATTAGTTTTGGGAAGGGACGATTCCCCCCCCCCCCCAATCTGTCCTCAATTAGATTAATGTGTTTTTACACAGAATTATCCAACGTATGTCAAATTTGCATATAAGATCTTTTCAATAAGGCTTATGTATAGTATAAAATGCCTGAAGAGATTCTAGGAGTTTAAGGGTTAAGTATAGAAGGGGAACGGGGATAACCTTTCTTAAATTAAATTAATGGCTTTTTACGCATAATTATCCGATTTGCTTAAAATTTTGGACATAAGTTCAATATGATAAGACGTATCTTAGATTAGTTATGGGTTCTTCTGCTTATTATAAAGGGGAGGAGGAGCAATTCTCCCCCTCAAACTAGATAAATATGTTTTTACGCAGAATTATCCCATGTATTTCAATTTTAAATATAGGTTCTTTCTGGTAAGGTGAATTCCGGAATAGTTTTAAGGATTTAATGGCTAAGTATAAAGAAGAGATGGAGGAAAACCCTCTAAAATTAAATAAATGGCTTTTTATGCAGAATTATCCGATTTGCTTCGAATTTTGGTCATGGATTCATTATGATAAGACGTATTTCTGATTAGTTATAGGGTTCTATTGGTAATTAAAAAGGAGGGCGGGTGATTACTATACCCACCTTAAATTAGATTAAAGAAATTTATACACACTTATCGTTGTCCGATGTATTTCAAATTTTGGATATAGGATCTTTCTCATAAAGTGAATTCCTGAATAGTTTTATGGGTTTAATGGCTATGTATAGAGGAGGGAACGGGGGATAAACCCCCTTAAATTAAATAAATGGCTTTTTATGCAGAATCATCTGATTTGCTACAAATTTTGGATGTATATTCATTATAAGAAGGCGAATCTCTGATTAATTATGGGGTTCTTTTGATAATTAAATAGGGGAAGCGGGCGATTAATCCTCCACTCTTTAAATAAAATAATGTTTTTTTTTTCACAACTATTCAACGTATTTCAAATTTTGGATATAGGTTCTTCCTGATAAAGTGAATCCCTGAATAGTTTTAAGGGTTTAATGGCTAAGTATAGAGCGATGAACGGGGGATAACCCACAATTAATCAGGACTTCGCCTTATCATAATGAACGCCCAATCAAAATTTGAATCAAATCAGATAATTCTGCGTAAAAACCCATTTATTAATTTAAGGGGGGGGGGGGTATCATCCGTTCCACCAGTGTTTACTTAGCCATTGAACCTTTAAAATTATTCTGGGATTCACTTTATGAGAGAGAACATATATCCAAAATATGAAACATATCGGATAAGTGAGCATAAAAAACAATTTATCTAATTTAATGTGGGGGGGGGGAATAATCACCCGCCCCAATTTTTAATTTGAAAAAAATCCCCATATGTAATCAGGGATACGCCTTATCATAATGGCTCTATAATCCAAAATTTGAAGCAAATCTGATAATTCTGCGTAAAAAGTAATTTAATTTAAGGTAGGTTATATTATATTCCCCTTCTATACTTAGATATTAAATCCTTAAAACTAATCAGAGATCCACCTTATCAGAAAGAACCTATATTTAAAGTTTGAAATACATTGGGATAATTCTGCATAAAAACCTATTTTTCTAGTTTAAGGGGGATATAATAGCTCGCTCTCCTTTATAATAAGCAGAAGAACCCCATAACTAATCAGAGATATGTCTTATCATAATGAACCTATGTCCAAAATTCTAAGCAAATCGGATAATTATGCGTAAAAAGTTATGAATTTAATTTTAGAAAGGTTATCCCCCGTTTCCTCTCTATACTTAACCATTAGAACTCCTAAATCTCTTTATATACTATATATAAGCCTTATCGAAAAGAGCCTATATGTAAATTTAACACACATTGGACAATTCTGCATAAAAACCCATTCAGCTAATTGAGGACGAATGGGGATGGGGAGTAATCGTACCTTCCCAAAACTAATCAGGCAAGCGTCTTTTCAGGATGAACGTATATCCAAAAATTGAACCAAAACAGTTAATTCAGCATGAAAAACCGATTTACCTAAACTATGAGCCCCCTCCCTGATCCCCCTTTCATACTTAAGCAATGAATCCCCAAAATCAATAATAAATCCTCAAAATCAATTCTTTGTCACTTTTTTTCCTTGTCACTTTTTTTCCGTCTCACTTTTTTCCGTGTCACTTTTTTCCGCTTTTGTAGTTTATGTCATTTTTTTCCGGTTACTTTTTTTCCTAGATTCATTTTACTTCTTAAAAGAAATCTTGTTTGTGTAAATGAAAATATTTATTTTAGATATTGTAAATTTTATTTTTTAACATCTTTAAATTCAAAACTAATAAAATTTTCGAGCTGATAGTTACTATTCTGCTACCAAAATATTCAATTTACCTGTGAGAGGGATATTAAAAATGACTCTAAATGTCAGAAAAAATAAAAGTTGTGATGCATAAAAGTTTGTGTCATCATTCGATTAAATCACAAGTTCTGGAATTTTCACTAGAAGAATAATAAAACAAACATGTCGTACCATTAATTTGTTTTAGTAATGAAGATGGATCTGTAAACTGATTTAAAAAAAGATACCTACTGTTACAATCCGAGTATGATAATTTTGTCCTGAGCCGACGCCATTTTACTACAGACGCTATCGCAATGAATGAATCATAAATGAAGAATTCATTCATTAATAATGATTCAATCAATAACTGTAACTTGTTTGTTACTAAATGTTTAGAGAAATTTCCAATAACAAAATAAAATATATATTTATAAAAAAAGAAATAGGAAACATTTTCAAAATTCGTTAATCTAGCACTTAAATATACCTCAACTTTTATTAGATGCAATTTGATTTTATAAACTGAGGAAAGTTTTCCTTAGATTTGTTTAATGGCTATCTGATAACTAATATTGCAACCATAGATTTAAAAATATTACTAGCCATATTTCCGTTGCAGCACTTTAATTGGTAAATAAAATTAAGAATTATGGATGCATGAATCATACTATAAATCATGTCATAATTCATGAGTCGTTCTTTTGTTGGCGTCTGGTCTCTTTCATTGTTGGTAATATCAAGTAAGTATTAAAACATAAATTTTTTGTACTAAACTTCTTGTTAATGCTAAAATATGGTAGTTTCTTTCGTTGTTGTTCTACTAAAAACTCAACAATTTTCTCTTTGACTATGACTAGACGAAATTTCACATATCGTTACTTTCATTTTTGCGGTTTTATCATTGAAGCATTTAAAGCATTATTAAAACGTTTATTTATAGCAGATAATTTCGCTTATATATTTTAAAATAGTTTAGTAAATATTATAATTACATATATCGCTTATAATTATATATATTTTAAATAGTTTAGTAAATATTATTCAAATTTCAATTTAAATACAGCAAATTTGCTTGATTCTTTTTTTTTCACATTTATGCTTAAAATATTGACTGAAAATAAACTAATTTTTTATTCTGTTCTGTTCATTTGAAACTAAATATTTTTTTAATAATTCATTACACAATGAATTGACTTTATATTGTACTCTTCACTAACTTCAAAGCACCCACTCCCTGATGTTAATAAGAAGGTCAGACTATTTTTGAATTCTTCATATAAATTTGATTATTTAACGATATTTTTTATTTTATTTGCTACATATGATAGTTGAAGTTCAAATTTAATATGACATTTTTTTACCTTTTAGATTTCGGTTGCAGATTTTCTTAAAAAGTTATTTTCAACTTCAAAACCAGCTTCGAAATTGAAAGTAACTTCTTAAAAAAATTTGTAACCGAAATCGAAAAAGTAAAAAATAGCCATTATTAACATTGAATTCAACAATATTATGCAGTTTATTTTTTAATATTCAAATTTAAGAAATTTAAATTTGAAAATATCAGTTTAACATTACAGATCAGGTGTATTTAAGTGATTGAAGAATTGTCCTATAAAGGTCGATCACTCATCGTCGGAAATTTTCATCGTAATATTGAGTCTATCGATATTTGATGCATTTGTACATCAAAAATATCTTTTGGGGATATTAATGTTTTAAACTTTTTTTTTTCTGTGTACTACTCTTCTTAAATGTTGTTTCTTTTTTTTTTCTTAGTTCTCAAAATATTTCTAAAATCTATGTTTATTTTAATATTTTATGTGTAAAAAGTAGACAAACTGTGAGCAAAATTTTAATAACACTTCATATCAAATTAAGTATATATTTTAGAAAATTAATGAAAACAGAGACATCTTTTAAGAAGTCGATACAAAAAATTGAAGTTAAATTATTAATTTACTGAGGAGATATTTTAAATATACAAATGCCAAGAGACATTACCGTAAAATACCGTTAATCCGCCCCCCCAAACGAAAAGAAAAATCGTACAATAGTTAGGGGAGGGCGCTTACACGGGATTTTTTCGCGATCGTTCAACAAAATTTAAAGGAATGAATCATCATAAAAAAATGAATCGTTGAATGAATCATGAATATTTATACTTGAAAAAATTTTGGTTTTTTTTCTTTTTTAAACGTAAATTCTGTCGAAAAAACGCAGAAAAATGAAGAAATTAGTAAAAAAAACCAAAACAAGCATGAAATCAATTAAAAAATCTTGAAAAAACGCGCATTTCATCAAAGATTCATGATTCGTTCATTTCAAAATGATTGATCTCGCTCTCAATCGCCTTTGAAAATCGGGAGGGAGGGCGCTTTCTCGGGATTTTTTGAAAATTTCAAATTCTTTATAAAGTGGGGAGGGGGCGTTTGATCGGGAAGGGCGGATTAACGGTATTTTACGGTATATTAGTGAGGAGAATTTGTAAGCTGAGTGACTACCGGTCCCTTAAGAATTTATGATTGAATCTTAAAAAAGTGATACACTAATTTTCAGGCTTATCGGGTGGGACCACAGTATTACTTTGTGTTAAACCAAATTTCACATAAGGCACTTGACTGTATTAATTCACAAAAAAATAATCTTGTGATTGTTACTTTTTAAAAAGTCATTGCTGAATGAATATTTTTGATACAAAATTCTCCACAAAAATGCATTTTGTAAATAAAATGTTATAATTTTTGATTAAATATGTTGCCATGGTGACCATTTTGATGACTTTTTATCATGCACCAGGCATTAGAAAACTGTACTCTTTTGATTCAGTTAAGTTACTTAATTCTCCAAATGAGAAGAAATCAACAGTGATGACAACAATATTTTCCATCATGGAATTTTTTGTACTTTTTTTGTTGATATCTACGTCAGTTTTACAGAACTTGATAAAATGCTTTTAACCTATTTACTTAGCCTGTGATGCAACAAATTGTCTAGTTGCCTGAAATGTGTTCACTAAGTTGGAACAAAATTTTTTTATTTCAATTCCAATATGCTGTACTTTTTAAAAATTGCCTTTTATCAAAATAATGATAGAAATTTCATATCAGCATGGTTGAATCATGCTTAGAGATGCCACAAGATGGAGAAACTCTAGGTTTTTAATAAAATTTGGCAAATTTTGCTATAAATATTGAAATTGACAACTGAGTACTGAATACACTTATAGCGTAAAAAAATAATATATACAGTCAAAGATCTATAATCCGCACAAGTTGGGGCCAAAACTTGTGCGGATTACAGAATATTGTGGATTATGGATTATATGCCATTTTATTATTTCTAGACAGCATTTTAATTCTGTAATTAGTATAATATAAAAAAATAAATATGAAATATAATAATTAATTTTCTATCTCAGAAAACATCTTTTTAAAGTTATTTTATTAAAAAAGTGATACATATTTGCCTTTAAATAAAAATACTTACATATACATATTACATTTGTTAAATAATACAGTTTGTTTTTTATTGTTAATAAAATAAGTGTTGCATTAAAAAAAAGTAGATGTTTATATTATAATATTTTTCAATTTTTTTTTATTATATTTGTTTTAAAAAGTCATTTTGGGATTAAAAATTTGTAAATTTTCTTTCCTGTTTATTTCATTGTTTACATTCATAAAGTAATGCAAATTATAGAAAACTGCAAATTATGGGTGTGTGAATTATCAATCCTTGACCGTGTATATACAGCTCATATTCAAAATATTAGAATAATTACCTTTTTTTAGAAATTGAAAATATCGTTTGGTAATTTAATGTCTTTTAATGAAAATATGCAAACGAAATTTTTATTAAGAACTTATTGTTGATTAAACTTACTTGTTATCTTAAATTTAATATCATTTTTGAAAAGATTAATTGCAAAAAAAATTATTTTGAAAAGTCAAAATATTAGAATATTTATTCAAGTGCTTCAAAATATTCGAATATTTCACATTAATTCTCCTTTAATTATTACCAATTCTTAACTGGTGGCATCATTGATTAAATTCAGACTATTTTATTTAAAATCAGTATTCTTTTTTGCAGTTTGTTTCTTTTTCGTCTTAAAATGGGCCGTGTGAGTGATATTCCTGAATCTACTAAACTTCGTATGGTTGATTTGTATCGGCACGGTAAAAATCAATGTTTTATAGCGAATTATTTACATTGTTCGCAATCGAGCGTTAGTAAAATACTAACACAATATTCAAAAATTGGAAAATTTCAAAATAATCGCCGAAATGGTGGCCGAAAACCAAAAACATCTGCTAGAGATGACAGGAAACTGAAGCGTATAGTTAAGAAAAACCGTTTTAAAAGTGTGCAATTCTTGCACCGAAAATGGAAAGAAGAAGGAGTTGAAGTTTCTACATCGACAACATTAAGACGTCTCCATAAATTTAAATTTGAATCTCGTGTACCGAAAACAAAACCTCTCATGACTGCAAGACAAAAGCGTATAAGATTGAATTGGTGTAAATCAAGACGTTTATGGAGCAATGAAGATTGGAAAAATATATTATTTAGTGATGAAAGTATGTTTTGTGTTTCATATGGTAATCAAGGTATTCGAGTTTGGAGAATGAAGCAAGAAGCATTTGATAAAGAATGCCTTAAACGTTCCGTAAAATTTGCTGCTAGTGTCATGGTTTGGGGTTGTATGAGTGCAGAAGGACCTGCAAAGTTATGCATCGTCTACGAAAAGGTTAACTCTCTGATATATCAAGAAATTTTAGAATATTACATGATTCCATCATCAGAAGATTTATTTGAAGATGATTTCATCTTTCAACAAGATTTAGCGTCCCCGCATACCTCGGTGTCAACTAAGAATTGGTTCCGCCAACGCAACATTAAGGTACTTCCGAGGCCACCAAATTCACCAGATCTTAATCCCATCGAAAACTTATGGTGTATAATGAAGAAAAAACTTCAAGAAAATCCTCCTTTAAGTAAAACTGAGTTAGTGGCACGTATAAAGTCTATTTGGGCTAATATTGATAGAAATGTTTGTAAACACCTTGTATATAGTATGCAAGATCGATTGTACGCTGTTATGAAAGCTAAAGGGGATGCTACAAAATATTAACTACCATTTACTTCATATTCATAAGGTAATATTGTTGCGTAAAATAAAATATTCTAATATTTTGAACCAATCTAAATTTTATTCTAATATTCTGGTGTGTTTAAGGAAGCTGTATACCTAATTTATTGTGCTGTATTTTATATTTTATAAATGTTAAAATCTTATCTAAACATTCCAGATTTAATTTATAAGAAATTTAATTGTATTTACTTAGTATAAAAAATAAATAAATGACAAATAATTTTTTCTTATTACTTTTTCTCAATTATTCTAATATTTTGAATATGAGCTGTATACAGCTCATATTCAAAATATTAGAATAATTACCTTTTTTTTAGAAATTGAAAATATCGTTTGGTAATTTAATGTCTTTTAATGAAAATATGCAAACGATATTTTTATTAAGAACTTATTGTTGATTAAACTTACTTGTTATCTTAAATTTAATATCATTTTTGAAAAGATTAATTGCAAAAAATTATTTTGAAAAGTCAAAATATTAGAATATTTATTCAAGTGGTTCAAAATATTAGAATATTTCACATTAATTCTCCTTTAATTATTACCAATTCTTAATTGGTGGGATCATTGATTAAATTCAGACTATTTTATTTAAAATCAGTATTCTTTTTTGCAGTTTGTTTCTTTTTCGTCTTAAAATGGGCCATGTGAGTGATATTCCTGAATCTACTAAACTTCGTATGGTTGATTTGTATCAGCATGGTAAAAATCAATGTTTTATAGCGAATTATTTACATTGTTCGCAATCGAGCATTAGTAAAATACTAACACAATATTCAAAAATTGGAAAATTTCAAAATAATTGCCGAAATGGTGGCCGAAAACCAAAAACATCTGCTAGAGATGACAGGAAACTGAAGCGTATAGTTAAGAAAAGCCGTTTTAAAAGTGTGCGATTCTTGCACCGAAAATGGAAAGAAGAAGGAGTTGAAGTTTCTACATCGACAACATTAAGATGCAGGGTTGTTATGATTTTGCCCAGCCCAAAAAACCCGGGCGGGTTTTTTCAGAAAAAACCCAAGTGGGTTTTTTCAAAATTTCAACTTTAAATTACATATATAATGTATTTGTATTACATATATAATATAATATATTGTAATATATTTCTGAATATCAGTACACCACTCATAAAGTTTATAACCATCACCCCCCCCCCACCCCAAAGAAAAGAAATGTCCTAATTATACTATCACAATTTTTAAAAGAAATAATTGTTAGTTAATTTCTGTAGCATGTGTAAGTAACAAATTTTTTCCCATTAAAAAAGTACTTTGATGTGTAATCCGTTCTACGTAATACAATAGAAACTCATAACAAAATACCATATATGCTTAGAATCCTAATTTAATTATGTAGACATGTAGATTTACTTGGCTTATTCTATTATTTAGTAATAATAAAAAATACTTTATAAATTATTACTAATAATCAATTTATCTATCATAATTTTGATTACTGTCATTGATTTATATATATTTGTAATAATCAATTAGCTACTTTAAATTTAATAATAAGTACATTTTTTTTTCAAACATTCTGAACCACCTTCAATAACCCCCCAATATCTGAAAAACCCGAAAAACCCTGATAAAACCCAAAAAACCCTGAAAAAACACGTGGGTTGGGTTTTTTCTGAAAAAACCCAGGTTTTTAACAACCCTGTTAAGACGTCTCCATAAATTTAAATTTGAATCTCGTGTACCGAAAACAAAACCTCTCATGACTGCAAGACAAAAGTGTATAAGATTGAATTGGTGTAAATCATGACGTTTATGGAGCAATGAAGATTGGAAAAATATATTATTTAGTGATGAAAGTATGTTTTGTGTTTCATATGGTAATCAAGCTATTCGAGTTTGGAGAATGAAGCAAGAAGCATTTGATAAAGAATGCCTTAAACGTTCTGTAAAATTTGCTGCTAGTGTCATGGTTTGGGGTTGTATGAGTGCAGAAGGACCTGGAAAGTTATGCATCGTCTACGAAAAGGTTAACTCTCTGATATATCAAGAAATTTTAGAATATTACATGATTCCATCATCAGAAGATTTATTTGAAGATGATTTCATCTTTCAACAAGATTTAGCGTCCCCGCATACCTCGGTGTCAACTAAGAATTGGTTCCGCCAACGCAACATTAAGGTACTTCCTTGGCCACCAAATTCACCAGATCTTAATCCCATCGAAAACATATGGTGTATAATGAAGAAAAAACTTCAAGAAAATCCTCCTTCAAGTAAAACTGAGTTAGTGGCACGTATAAAGTCTATTTGGGCTAATATTGATAGAAATGTTTGTAAACACCTTGTATATAGTATGCAAGATCGATTGTACGCTGTTATGAAAGCTAAAGGGGATGCTACAAAATATTAACTACCATTTACTTCATATTCATAAGGTAATATTGTTGCGTAAAATAAAATATTCTAATATTTTGAACCAATCTAAATTTTATTCTAATATTCTGGTGTGTTTAAGGAAGCTGTATACCTAATTTATTGTGCTGTATTTTATATTTTATAAATGTTAAAATCTTATCCAAACATTCCAGATTTAATTTATAAGAAATTTAATTGCATTTACTTAGTATAAAAATAAATAAATGACAAATAATTTTTTCTTATAACTTTTTCTCAATTATTCTAATATTTTGAATATGAGCTGTATATGATGATGTGAGTTTTAATACTTACCTTATCCAGAAAGTAAAATTTTCGAAAGTAATGAAAATCCTCTGACAGTATCAACTGGTTTCTATTGTATATCAACATTTACAATGCCAGAAATACATGGTAATAACCAGATTGTAGCAATTTTCCAATGCAGATTCATCAGTGGAGTACATTGATTGTAAAAACTGGAATTTAAAAAATTTGGATATGGGGAGTTCTGTAAGTCATATCCTCGTTTATACAACAATGATCATTTAATTAAATGTGTTTTCACTTGAATGTATTGGACATTTAAAATCCACTTAATTTCATTCTTTTATTGAATTTCAGATTCACAGCATAATTTTGGGATTTAAAAAAAGGCGGAGACTGGTGTGTATGAGCATGGACAGGCAGTAGACAGACAGACTGATACCACATTTTCTAAACATATTGAAATAAAAATTGTGTTAAAAGGTTCTGCTTTTCAGTTGGTATGTTTTGAAGCAAAATATAGTGTTTAAGTATGTCTATATTAATTTAAGAGCTATTTTTAAAGAAAAATATACATTTTTTTAAGTACAATTTATGTTTTATTTGCAAAATTTTGTATATGTTAGGAAAATTAAGATGTATTGCAATTATTTTGCTTCACAACAGAGGTAAGTTGTTTGCTAATATAATGTTGAAAAAAAAAAGTTAAATAGAGAATAGATTTCAGTATAGCAGATTTGGTATAAACAAAAGTCTTCACAAAAATGCAACTAATTATTTCCTTAATTTGATAAACAATTTAAAATTTATTTGAATTTAAAGTTTTATTTTGAGTTTTAACTTAAAACACATATGTTTACTATTTTTTTTTTTTTTTTTTTTTTTTTTTTTTAATAAGGGGCTTTGACGATAGGCACATGTGTTAAGATGAAAAACAGCCCATTAAAATAAATAATTTATTTTATTATTTATTTTACTATTGGTGGTGGTGCTATATTTTTTACAGTTTCACATGAGCTTCACAGCTTAAATAATTTTCAGATATTCATTTTGGATTTCTGTTAAATTTCGTTAATCTGACTGTGTCGAATGTGGAATTATATTTTATTATAGTTTTGAAAAAATAACTAAAAGTTTCATAAATTATCATTTGTAAAATTTTAAACATAATTGTTTAAATATTTTTGTACTTTTGAATAAAATAGTTGAAAAAAATTACAATTACTTAAAAAGGTATATTAAATTAGATGTTTTTTTGAAATTGACAGCAAATTATTAAAACATTTTAAAATTAAACAATAAATTAATGAATAAAAACAAACAAATGAACTAATTTTAAATCAATGTAGTTTAGTTCATTATTATTACTTTAACAATTAAATCACATTGTAATTAAATTGTGACTTATATTATAATCATCATGCTATTATTATAACCGGTACTATTCTGTTATCCTGATCTCGATCTTAATCAACCAATTTCGCCAAATTATACAAATCACCAAACTAATAGCCAAATAATACATATTGATGTAATTTTTATTTTAAATAACGAAAAAACAAATAATTAATAGAATATTAATAAAAATACGAATAAAAAATTGAAATAAAAATAACTTATGGCATTTTAAACATGTGAATAGTATTTAATGTCATTGAATATGGCATTCACGATCATCCATTATTGGCATTTAATCTTATAGTTTAGCGACCATTTTTTGGTCGATGGGATAACCTAGTAGTACCTTATAATCTATCTATGAAGTATTAATATTAAAACTGATATATTACAATTTTTTATAATTTCTAATATGTAGGTATAAAATGTTAAGAGTTTTAGAGAAGGTATTTTATGGGAATTCCTCAGGAATAAAATTTCTTCTGTTTTCTCTGCATAAAAATGAAAATATCTACAATATAACTACATTCAAAGTTCTATGATCCGCACACCCATAATCTGCAATTTTCTATAATTCGCGTTACTTTAGGAATGTAAACAATGAAATAAGCAGTTAAGAAAATGTACAAATTAGTGATATAAAAACAATTTTTTTAAAAACAAATATTAATAAAAAAAATCGTAATAAAACATATCTTTTTTTTTTTTTTTTTTTAAATATAACTATTTTTGATTTTATTAACAGTAAAAAACAAAATGTATTGCAGAACCTACGTAATTATATTCAAATTAAATGCACATAGTTTTTTAAATAAAATAACTTAAAAAAGGCATTTTTTGATATGGCCTATTAAATTAATTTTTAGATTTCATATTTATTTTTTCATATTATACTGATTATAGAATAGGGATGCTCCGAATAGTGATTTTGGCCGAGTACCGAATGCCGAATATTCGGCAGACAGCTGAACCGAATACAGAATATCCGGCTAGCCAAATAGTGATTTTTGGGCCGAATAACGAATATTCGGCCAGCCGAATAGTAACTTTTCGGCCGAATATGAATATTCGGCTTTACAAATACTTTTTATATTTCAAAGTTTAAAGGTATTCAAATGTTACTTTAAAAACAATTATACATAATATTTAATAAGAGAAACTTATATTTTGATAAACAAGAGCTTTTTATAAGAACATTCAGTATTGAAAAAAAAAAATCTGCCTTTATTTTATTTAAGAAGCATAATTGAGACTTTTTCAATTAATAAAATTTCAAATTTCATTATTTCTTCTGCAAATTGAAACAAACATTTTGAAATCAAAGAGAAATAATGAAAAAATAGTTGGAAAAAAAACTGTACAGTCTCCCCAGGTAGCACAGCAATATCGGGAACAGCGGTTTCGCGACATCGGCCAATATCGGTAAACGCCGGATCGGCCAATATTGCACGGTTAACTTTTTATCCAATATCGGCCGATATCGGGGAACACCGGATACTCCGATATCGGGGAACGCTGAACCGGCCAATATCGGTCGACTCCGGATCGTCGATATCGGGGTACGCCGGACCGGTCGATGTCGATTAACGCCGGAGCGGCCGATATTGGTCGAAACTGGATTTGACAGTAAAATGGCAAAACCTTGTTTTCAATACAGTGGTGCAGATTACCAATCATGGCATCTGGTAATTATTATTTCTTTAATATTAAGGGGCTGCTTGATTCATGTGAAGATACCTGCTTGCTAATGTTAATCCTATGGAAGAAATTTTTTAAAACAGATTAAAAAAATTACTTCCATAAAAAGAGAAGGTATCTTCACATGAGTCAAGCAGCCCCTTAATATTAAAGAAATAATAATTACCAGATGCCATGATTGGTAATCTGCACCACTGTATTGAAAAGAAGGTATTGCTATTTTACTGTCAAATTCAGTTTTGACTAACGTCAGCCAGATCTTGTTTCTTTTTTTTTTTTCTCCCACGATTGATAACTGAGGTCAATTTTTACAAAGACCCTTTTTCACAAAATTCTTTTTTTTTTCTTTTTTCAATGAAATATATATTTAAATTCTTGAAACAAGTTTACGAGGAGGAAAAAAAAAAAAAGATTATCTGTTGTATATTGGAGAGTGCAGTTTTAAATGTATATTTATATATATACATATTTTTTATTTCTCAAAATGAAATTTATATTTGACAGTGACCCTTTAATATTAAAGAGATAGATTAGCCGTACTATGCCAGAACCGGTAATCTGTATTCCTATATTGAAAAAAAAGGTTTTGCCATTTTACTGTGTAATTTAGTTTTTACTAATATCAGCCGGATTTCAATTCATGTAAATATTATTTTTTTTCCCTCCACCGCACTGGATATTTGAGGTCAATTTCTACAAAGATCCTTTTTTACTTTTCTCACTTATTTTTCAGGATTCTTTTTTTTTCTTTAATTATTAAATTATATAAAATTCCATAATTAGAAAAAAGTATCAGGAACATTCTTGAAACAAAAAAAACCATGAAGCAAGATTTTTATGATTGTTTTTTGCATTTTTTTTCAAACCTTTATATATATCGAGAGAGATCCTTTCTTTTTTTTTTTATTATACCTATTTTAGGGAAATTAATGTAATAGTGATAAAATACAAAATTTTATAATACTAACAATCTGATGTTTCCCCCACCTCACGCTATGTTCATATTTGTACATGGAAATATTAACTTGTGAAATAGATAATTAAATGCTATTTTTCTCATCAAAATTAAAAAGTGCAAATTCATATTCACACCCAAGTAGCAATTTGTGAAAAATGAAAGGGTTGACTGGCAATTTGTTGAAATGGTAAAGTTGAAAAGTGTTATATAAATATAGTATTTGAATAAAATTACTTTTATGACTATATAGAGCAATTTTCATAACTTTTTCACATAATCAATAGAAATATTCAAAATACATATCAAAATTTAAAGTGATTCATTATTTTCTGCCTTTATCATAAATATAGATGTTCAAACTTGTTTAACTGCATTGTTGTATAAACTTAAAAAGCTGTAATATAATTGCAAAACAAAGTCGAAAACAATTTATGTAAGATACATATATGCAAAAATCTATTTTTGAATTTTTTTCAAACTTAACTTTAATTAATTATTCCTTATATTTAATCTGTATGAACATCTTTATCCTGAATTATGAATTTACTGATTATAAAGTGCTGGGAGATGAATATTTTTCTTTATGTTCACTCTACATTCTATTTTTTTTTCTTTTTCAATGTTCTACAAACACTAATTTCAAAAACTTGTAACAAAATACATTTTTATTTTTTAAAAAAAGTAAAAATATTTCCAAATCACCAATTTGTGAAAATGAAAGGTTAAAAAATTGAATATATTATTAGGAAAAGCCCCCTTCTTTTAAACCATGATCTATGAACACTTAACCATTATTAATGTTATTTTTTAAATAACTTGTAGCTGAAATAATTTATTATTTTTTACCTTTACAATAAATGTTAATCTTAGGATTGTTTATTATACTTATATACACTTGATCTTTATAACGAAAACCAATGTATGCAACATTATATGTTATATAGATAATTTTCCATAATATTAAAAATTACATTGCTTATAAATACAACCAAATATATCTGAAACAAATCAATATACATTAAAAGATCTTTATATCATATCCCTTAGAATCAATAATGCAGAATTATAAATTTTTGCATAATACAGATATATAATGCAAACATTCACTTATTGTTAAATTATCTTATAAAAATTATCCAAACATGCCTGAACAAAATCATTACATTACTTGTTCCAAAATTACAAAATCTTAAAATTTATTCCTATAAAGAATGTCAATATTTCTATAATATGGATTGCAATTCTTAAGTACAAAATTCATTGTTTACTTTTATTAGCTGTGCACTAAATAAAATTATGCTATAAAGATCTTCCACTGTATATGTAAATTTTTCTCCTCATCCTCTCTACACACACACACAAAAATGTTTTTCTAGCAAGATTTAGTTGAAAGCAATAAATCAACTTTAATCACCACTACATTAAAACTCAATACAATTTATTTATATTGAGCAAACTTTAATTTTTCAATTAATTTAAAACAAAATTTATATCTTACTTTTATGGCTGCCTTTATTCTGAATCAGTCTAAACTACACAACTGGGAGATAAACATTTAGTTGGGGTGTTTTTCATTACATAAACACAAATTCTAGCAGATACTGGGTAAAAATTATATGCTTTATTTAGCAATTAATTTTAATGGCAATATAAAATTGAAAGTGCAACTGAAATTACCTTTTAAACAGTTAAATATGTTACAATATCTTTAATTTAAGCAAGAAAAGCTATTCTGGAACTAAAATTTTAATAATATTTTTTTCCCATTTGTAATATATTCATACAAAGTAAAAGTAAATTGCAACAAGCTTAAAAATAAAAACACCAGGGCTCCTATATACTGAAAAAGTATACTAAATATATAATAGAAAAAATATTGCATTTTATTTGTCAATTTAAAGATTTATGTAGCGGATTATAAAACTTGTTGTTACGACGACAAATTTGTTTCAATCAATAGATTTAATATAAATAATTATTTCAAGAATACAGAAAAGGAACTTTATTAAAAATAGTTTTAATAAATAATAAAATCACATATAAATTTATTATATAAATAATAAAATCACATTTAATAACATATTTCAAGTTGATTACGCATTTGTTTACAAATGTTGTCGCCGGAGTTTCAAAAAAAACAAAGCGAACAGAAAATACATTCTACTCATGAATGTGGTTAACTTACTAATTAGTACCAAAATGAACAGAAATCAATACTTCAAAATCAATTTCGAATATAAATTTTAAAAGTACTTACCCGTTTCAAATGGTGATCATTTTCTTGTTTAATTTCTCTGCAGTGCAGTACACCAGTCTCAGCCTCAGCGTCAGCGGCCATGTTTACGAAGGAGGAAGAAGCGTTGAAAAGGGTGCTTGTTTCTGATTGGTCAAATAGTTCTCATTGTGAAGTACGCCGGTCATTGCCGACACAGAGTACGTAACAGAGCCTCAACTCGACTTGAAAAGAACGCCCTCAGTGGATGACTTAAAAACTAAACCATCGCGTTGGCGATTTTTATCCTCGTGATTTCTGTTTAACTGTAACCCTATTCTGGTTTGGCGCTTCTTGCTGAATGCTGAATTGATTATCTTTGCACACGTGCTTATGCTATTTGATCTTAGATTTCCGCGCTTATATTGATTCGTAATTATTACTGTTGTCATTCTTGAATTTTCAAGTTTAAATTATTAGGTCGTTATGTTACGAAGAGGCACATGTATTGTTTGCAAGACGAATACGTCAAAGTTATTTCATATTAAAATAATTCTTTCATAAATTTCAAAACAAGAAGCAGCAAGCCGTCGCTGTATTTTTTTTCTTTTTTCTTTTCTCATTTGTCGCCAAGGAAGAGATGTTTCGCCGAATTAGCAACCTCTCTTATGTTATGATCGTAGTTTCAGACTCATCCGCTCGTTTCGCTACTGTCTATGCGTAATCCCATGTTAAACAAGTTGCCATTACAGTGTATGAAAGTTGATTCTCTGTTACTACTCTGTGATTGCCGATATAACCCGATACTGCCCGATGTCGGTAAAATATGATCGGTCTTTGCCGATGGAAACCAAGATCGGCCGATATTGGTCTTGACCCCTGGCCGATATAGGCCGATATTGACAAACAGGACTTTTTCTATGTAAATTTACAGAATTTAAAATGTTATGAAAATTGATTTCTACCTTCCAAGTTTCTAAAAAAGTACAATATGTAATTTAAAAACTTAAATATTGAAGATTCTAGAAGTTTTAATATTTCAGATCCAGCATCGGTCAACATCGATCGACATTGGCCAATGTTGGTAAACATGATCGGTCTTTGCCGAAGGACGTCAAGATTGGCCGATGTTGGGCAGTATCGGGCCAATATCGCTGTGCTACCTGGGTCATATTTATTCTTTTTAAATAACTCAATGCAGATTTTTTTCAATATAAAGTATATATACTTTCAACTTAATTCTGAATAAAGGAATGTCTAGCTCATAGTTCTTTTCTTATGAATGGTGGTATTTTCCATCCTTCTCATTATATCATATTTTACAGAAATCAAAACATGTGAGTTAAAAATATAGTTATGGTATCTTATTTATTGTTAACGCAGTAAACGAAAAGTATGACCTAGAGTGCGATGAAATACAATGTACTTATGATTCAATAAGTTGATTATGGTTTCATGAACAAAAATTGTCTGCCTTGATAGCTATGACTAATCTCAAAAGTTTTTCTTTCTTGTTTAAGGACTTTTATTTGGGAAAAGCAAGAAAGATTATTTACTAAATAAAATTTAGGAAATTGCATCTGCACTCGCATCATTTATTCCTAAAGAGAATCCCAATAAATCATAATTTTAATCCTTGTCATGGTTGATTTTCTTAAGTTCAACTTTAAAAACAGCAAATAAATAACGTAAAAACATTCAATTTTATTTAAATATGATTTTGTTTCTAATTGTTTTAAATATATTTATAAATTGACAGTTAAAAATAAAAATTGTAAAGAATTTTTAAAAATGTGTTTTAAAAGGCTTTTTTAAGTATTGGATTTGCCGAATACTTTGATATTCGGCCAAACTTCATATTCGTCCAAGCCGAATATTCGGCTTAACCGAATATTCGGTAACATGGCCGAATACAGAATAGATACCGAATATTCGGTACATCCCTATTATAGAATTAAAACACCATTTAGGAATAATAAAATGACACGTAATCCATAATCCTCTATAATCTGCAAAATTACATAATCCACAAAACCGTTGGCCCCAGCTTGTGTGGATTGTAGAACTTTGAATGTATATATGCTTCTATTTCAAATACTAGATGCTATTACCAAACTATACAATTGTTTCAAGAAATGCATATGTCAAACTGGCAGTGTATGATACTTTTTTTTTACAAAAATTCTAACATCAGTCTATTAGAAATGCCATTTTGGTTAACTGGTTTCCAGATAATTGGTTCCATAATTTATTTAATACCGGTGAAACACAAAGAAATTTTTCAGATGACTGTTTCTTATCTCTTTGTAATATGCAACTTTTGGTACATAATTTTGAATGAATTCTCTCACTGCCTGTTGTCAGCTTATCTATAGTCTAATTTGATAGAAAATGCCAACTTTCTTAAAAATTCAAGCATTGTTTTCCAGTTATACACAGTATTTGTTTTTATTGAAAATGTTCACAGAATTTGATTTATTGTTTTCTGACACACACAGAAAAACTAAACAGGTAATTATCTTGTTCAGCTGTTGCTTTAAAACATATAGTTTTAAAAGATCTTAAAGATGAAACTTTCTTCTAACCGATGGTGCAATTGGTTTTAAAATATTTGGATTTTAACCCTTTCAAATACACTGGCAAAAGAAGGTCATTTTGCGACTTGCAGAGAGGATATTTTTTCTATGTTAAAATTATCTTAACATGCATTTTCAACTCAATCTTTTAAAATCTTCTCAATAGACCAAATTTATACTCCTTACAAAAAATTCGACACGTTTGGACGGATAGAAATATTTTTTACAAAATAAAATGTGCGAAAAATTTGATGAAATCAATAAAAAACAGATTGTTTTCATTGTGGTTTTGACATAGCAAAACACAATCCTATAGGTACCGGTAAACAAAAAACATATTCTTTAAGCTTAAAAACATTTTTATAATCTATGATACAATCGGTTTTTAAAATATAAGATTTAACCCTTTTAAATACACCGGCAAAAGGAGGCACTTTGAGACTCACGTATAGAATATTTTTTCTATGCTAAAAGTATCTAAGCGTACATATTTCAGCGCAAACTTTTAAAAGCATCTCAATAGATCAAATTTACACCTTCTTAAAAAAATTTGAAACGTTCGGACGAGTAGAAATAATTTTTACAAAATAAAAAGTGCGAAAATTTTGAGGAAATCAATAAAAATCAGATCGTTTCATTGTGGTTTTGCCTTTGCAGGGCGCAATTCTATATACGTCCTGACAAACCGAAAATATTTTCTTAAAGCTAAAACATTCTCATAATTTATGTTGCAATTTGATAAAAAAAAAGTATGAGATTTAACCTGTTCAAATACACCGACAAATGTGAATTACAATCCCTGGCTTTCCGTATTTTAACACAATCTTTTAGAGCCTTTCAATAAACCAGATGTCCATTACCTACAAAAACTTTGGAAATTTTGTATCGATAGAATTCTCTTTTTACAAAATAAAATGCGTGAATTTTTTTACGAATTCAGTAAAAACCTGCGTGTTCCTTCACGGTTTCATTTGCTTTCAGTTCGCATAGTTTCTAAAAAATGAAATTACATAGAAAACAAAATTTCTATGCTTTCAAATTCGATATCTTCTCGCGATTTTTCCGTTTAAAAATATAAATTTTTACAAAATGGACTTAAAGATATAAAATCATACAAATTTGAGTTTAATATAAGGGTCATTTAGAAAGCAAATTCTTTATTTGAAAACTGAAGAACATTACGGGCCCGGTCAATGCTGGGCAGGACAGCTAGTAAACAAGATTTTTTTTTCTTTGAAATAAAATATACTATATAATTCTCAACTACTATATCTCATTCGCCTTTGAGAACGGTATGAGTCATGATGAAATGAATGAATCATGAATCTTTGATGAAATGTTCGTTTTTTCGAGATTTTTTAATAGATTTCATGCTTTTTTTTTAAATTTCTCCTCTTTTCTGCGTTTTTTTCTTGTTTTTCTTATCGTTTATTTATAGAGACGACAAATCTGCGTTTTTTCTAACAATTTTTTTGATAATTCTTTTTGGCGATTCTTTGAGAAATTCACGATTTTTTTTCCGCGAACTTTTGACATAATTTGTGTTTCTTAGAGATTTTATGACATATTTTGCGTTTTTACTGCAATCTTTCGTCGAAATGTGCTCATGAATTTCTCGAAGTATCGCTAAAAAATCCCGGGGCGGCGGATACGATATATTTTTTTCCCTTGCATTCATCACAAAGGTGATTCTGATCGGAATTTTTCTGAAAATTGTGAAAAGTCAATCATCAGGAAGAAAATGCAAAGCATAAAAAATATCGCGAATTTCGACAAATGATAGCCTAATTTCTGTCGATCATTCACAGAGAAAGCAAGAATTTTATCAAAGGATCGGGGGAAAAAAATCACCTCTGTAATGAATATCGCTGCAAGGGGGAAAATGTATCGTATCCACCGCCCCGGCAGAAGCGCCGCGGTAAGCATAATTTTAACTCACTGAGCTCAGTGTTTTAACTTTTAAACTCGTATGCGCTGCGGCGGTTACGCCCGAAAATACGGTACTATATGGCCAAAAATGACCGGCCATATGCGATTTTTTATGTTTTGTTAACTATCTAGATCGCTAATTCAGACCGCTTTCGTTGATCAGGTTCATTCGTCATCTTGTTTCAAAAGGCGTCCATTTGAATTTGTTTTAAATTTAAAAAGTGGTGCAAATAAATTAAAAATGGAAAAATATTTTTGTCTTAAAAGTTTTTAAGGATTTCGAAGGATATTTTGTATTGTCTTTATCTTAAAAAATGGCTGAGATATAGCCGGTTGAACTTATATGATGGCTGACATTTTAGCGCTATCTGAATTTCGTCATGTTGTAATTCTTGTTTTTATAAATTGATTTAGATGAGATTGATTCTATGCATAGTACAGGTCAATGTCTCATCAGATTTCTTTGGTCAGCTTCATCTTCCACCTTATTTCAAAATGGCGGCTATTTGCACGAAAACTTCACATGCAATGCTTAACTATTATTAATATCTGTTAGCTACAAATTCTCGCCAAACTTGGCGACACTTGATTAAATATCACTTAATTTGGCAACTAAAAAAAGTAACTAATAAGTAATGCCAACTTTGCTATAGCTTACTAGTTTGGCGCAATTCTCATTCAAATTCAGTATTGACGAATAATCTATTGTCGGGTCCATCGCTTTTTACCTTCATAAAATTTGTTTAAAAATAGTTTCGAGTAAAACTTCGAAAATTTTAAAATTAAGAAATGTGAAAGTTACCTTTTCTTCCTATCGCTGGCCGAAAGGACTTTTTAAAGTGCACTTTTCTTTTTCATATCCACTTTAAATATATAATGTAATATTTAATTAAATAATGTGTATAAGGATCTGTATAAGTGTTGTGAAAGGAACTATCTGTGAAAGAAGTGTCATAATTTTAATAATGAGCTACAAGGGAAAATAAAAATTTAGTTATATGAGGCCAACCTGCCTTGTAACACTAGATTGTCTTAAATTGCTAGGTATGTAACGTTTTTTAAAGCCCAATATATAAATTCACTATTATTTATTTCAAATCTGTTTCTGCCCTTTCTTATAAAATTCTATAACCTTGCTCTTAAAAATGTGTTTTTTGCTGCTTCTAAACATAAATAACTGCAACAACATTAATATTAAATTTCATATTTTTGATAATTTTTATTAAATATACTGAACGTTTTCTTGATTGGTTCGTTTTTAAATAAAATATTTCTTTTTTACGTACCATCTGAATTTTTGCATTTATTCTTGTACTCTCTGCAGACTGTGTTATATAATACTTTATTTTAAATTTATCTATCAATACTCTTGCCACAATTTATAATCCAACTTGCATAGAAAGATCTATAAATGTATTCCAATGTTTTATTTTAAAGCTAGAAATATGTATTTGGTTTAATTTATTATATAACACTTTTAACATGATTTAAATACTAATAAATTGTTCAAATATTGCTATACAATGTAAACTGAATGTATAATGCAAAATATTTTCCTCAATAATCATTCATTCTAATTAAAAAATCCTTATATTTGGAGGAATTTTGACTAAATTCTTCTAAATATCATAGTTCCCCTTCCGTAAAATTAAATTACCTTAATCACATTGCTTATATAATGTATCATTGTTTTCACAGACGAAATGAAAGTGTAAAATTTTCTCCTTAAGTTACCTTTATTTTTTATTCATAAATGTTTTAAAAAATACTTTTATTTATAAATGCTTTATTAAAAAACATTTCATTTATTCTTCATTTATGCAATTTATTTCTAATTTTTATTAATAATGTTTTCCTTACGCGAAATTTATTTTATGGTAGCAATTATTTATTTTATTTATTCCAAATTTAGGTATAGATAAAATTTTTATGCAATTAAAATTAATCTGCCCCATATTTGGTTCTGTGAACATCAAGAATTTGAAGTCTATTTTAATTCACTTTTGTGCGTTAATTTAATATTTCATAAAACGTTTATTTTTTGTAAATATTTTTTTCATGAATCTTAAAAGGTGATTGATTGTGTTATTTTTATTTATTGCAGATGCAAAAAGATATGAATGTAGATACACATCACATAACTCAAAACTGTCTTTAAAGTGTGAAATATGCAGCGAAATATTTCTTTAAAAGAGTCTTTAGGAAAATTAAGTTCTGAATCACAGGAAGGAAAGCTGTTTGTTTGTGAGGTATGCAGCAAAAGATTTTCTCGGAAGAGAAATTTAAGCGCACATCTGTTAATTCATACTGCTGAAAATTTTTTTGAGTGTGGGATATGCAACAAGAAATGCTCACGAAAGGCTGACTTACACAAACATATGTTAATTCATAGTGGTGAAAAATCTTTTCTTTGTGAGATATGCATTAGGGAATTCTCTCTAAAGTTTTCTTTAAGCAGACATTTGTTAGTTCATACTGGTGAGAAACCTTTTGAGTGTGAGATATGCAACAAGAAGTTCACTCAGAAGAATAATTTAAGGCAGCATCTGTTAATACATACTAATGAGAAGACTTTTGTTTGTGAAATATGCAACAAGAGTTTCTCTCGAAAGGGTCATTTAAGCACACACAGGTCAATTCATGCTGGTGAGAAACCTTTTGTCTGTAAGATATGCAACAAGAAATTCTCACAAAAGAGTAGTTTAAGCACGCATCTGTTAATTCACAGTGGTGAGAAATCTTTTTTATGTGAAATATGCCACAAATTTTTTTCCAAAAAGAGTGGTTTAAGCAGACATCTGTTATATCATACTGGTGTAAAACCTTTTGTGTGTGAAATATGCAACAAGAAATTCACTCAAAAGGGTAGTTTAAGCAGCCAACTATTAACTCATACTAGAGAGAAACCTTTTGTTTGTGAAATATGCAACAAGAAATTCACTCAAAAGGGTAGTTTAAGCACACATCTGTTAATTCATACGGGTGAGAGACCTTTTAAATGTGAGATATGCAACAAGAAATGCTCACGAAAGAGTGACTTAAACAAACATATGTTAATTCATACTGAGGAAAAACCTTTTGTTTGTGAAATATGCAACAAGAAATTCTCGCAAAAGAGCCATTTAAGTACACATCTCTTAATTCATACTGGTGAGAAACTTTTTGTGTGTGAGATATGCAGCAAGAAATTCTCTCACAAGCGTAGTTTAAACAGACATCGTTTAATACATACGAAAGTGAAATGTTATGTGTGAAATATGCAACAGGAATTTCTATAAAAAAGAGTGTTTTAAGGAAACTTCATATAATCTGTACTATTGAGCTAATTTATGTGAGATATAAAAAATAACGTTAGAGCAATCGTTTGGTTTTGCTCTCATAATTTGTTAATTGCGATTAACTAATTGTTATACTTCTTGTATTTAGAAACTTCTAATTTGAAATTGTAGAATCTGCTAATTAACAAATTCTAGTATTAAAATAGTATTTTAGTTAAAATATTAGAGTAACTAATATGAAACGACGACCAACCAAAATTTTTTCAATTTAAACTAATAAATCACAAGCAAGGGTCTTCAAAATCACTTTTGGCAAACCATATTTTATATCTATTTGGCTTTATCTATATAGTATCTAAAAAATATTGCAATTATTTTTTGACACAATCTATTACACATCTACACACGTCTATTACTTCATACTGGCTAGAAACAATTTGTATGTGAAATATGCAGCAGGAAATTTTCTCAAAAGAGTAGTTTAAGCACATCTGTTAATTCATATTGGTGAGAGACCTTTTATTTGTGAGACATGCAACAAGAAATTTTCTAAAAAGTGTCATTTAAGCCATCATCTGTTAATACATAGTGGTGAGAAAGCGTTTGTGTGTGAGATATGTAAAAAGAAATTCTCTCGAAACAGCATTTTAAACACACATCTGTCAATTGATACTGATGAAAAAACTTGTGTGTGAGATATGCGACAAAAAATTCTCCCAGAAGTGTAGTTTAAGCTGACATTTTTTAATTCATACTCGGAAGAAATGTTTTGTGTGAAATATATAACAGGAATTTCTCTTAAAAGGGAGTTTTAAGGAAGAATCGCTTAATCTATACTATTGAGCTAATTTATGTGAGATGTAAAAAAAATCATTTAAGATCATTCTTTTGTTTTTGCTTCCATAATTTGGTTAATTCTGATTAACTAATTTTTATATTCTTGTATTTAGAAACTTCTAATTTGAAATTTCTAGTATTAAAAGAATATTTTATTTAAAATATTAGAGACTAAAATGAAACAACGAGCAACCAAATTTTTTTTAACTAGTAAATTAGCAAGTAAGGGTCTTCAAAATCATTTTTGCCAAACCATATTTTATATTTATTTGATTTTATCTTTAAATTGTCTAAAAAACTTTGCAATTCTCTATTTTTTTGATACAATATAGATTTATAAGTCTGTAAAATTAGCGTTATGATTGTGAATATTTGAGTCAAAAGACTTGTTAAAAAAATTTCTCATAATGAAGTTCTTTTATTTTAACACGTTCGCTGCCAAATCTGAGGTAGTGCATCTGTTCACAGATGCCTCAGTGAACATTTCTGTTATATTTAGTCACTGTATTTAAGTTTAAGAAACAAATGATCCATTTCAGTACGCCAAGTGCATTGTGTAGTTTCTTTCTGTGTGTCAAACAGCTAAGCAATGCTCTTTTTTTGTATGACAATACTCGTAATCGGCGATTCAGATAAGGTTATCAATAACGAGTTATCTCGTACGTGGGAAGATAAAAACCAGTTTACCAACTAAGAGTATTCTTGTAATTGGCAGCGAATGTGTTAAAATTGTCTTTCTTATAAACTTTTAAGATGAAATTAACTATTTTTTAAGGGGGTACTATTGAAAATAATATTTGAAATAAAAATAATTAAGGGTTTGATACAGTAATTACTATTTAAAAGGTAATCACAGTAATCATGTTGTTTAAAATGTAAATAAACTTGCTAAATGTGTTTTGAAACTTTGCTTTTCTCATCAGGAATCTGTATAAAGAAAATACTTTTCCAATTGATTACAATATCATTACTTGTAGTTATTAAATTACTTAGTTTCAAGATCTTCTAAATTCTTATTGTTTTTCATAATAAAAGTTTTCATAATAAATGTTTTTCATAATAATTTCAAGAATAAAGATCTGATGTAATTTTGATATTCTAATAAAAGTTGGTAAAAGGCGTTTGAAACGTTTGCTTACCTAATCTTATTCGATCTCCTTTTAAAACTTTCCTATGTCTTTGAAAAAAAAGAAAAAAATTAATGAAGATAAACTTTTGATTTTTTTAAAATACGATGTTTTTTTTACATGGGAGAAAGATATTAAATTTATTTTAATTAAATCCATTTTAAAATAAAATTTTAAAACCCTTATAAAATTTTTAAAAAAAACTTCAATTGCCGTCATTCGATCTGTTTTACAATGCAATATATTTGTATGTAATCATTATGAAAATGATAATTAGTTATATTAGTCTAAAACTGGAACGTAACTCTGTTTTAAACGATTCATGAAGTATCAACTGGCAATATAGTGCCCTTCCCTGTTTTCTTGACCCTGGAGCCAAGGTGCTGAACAGCATATGTCCCGGACAAATGGCCAAACTGATGTGGATCCTACGTTATTTACATTACGAGAATATTTGGTACTCATTTTAACAACTGCGAAGGGATAAATGTTTGAGTGAAAATTGGCCAATAGGTTGCCTTATTCTCAACTTTCATTACGACAGTCAGATGCTCTAATCACTAAACCACTATGCTTTAAGAAATTATTTAGAAATAAGTTATTAAAAAGAAATAGCAAGTAGTTTCTTTGAGTTTATTTTCTTGTAGGGGGGGGGAGAGACGGGAACATGCAATATTGTCCCTCTTTGTTTTTAAAAAGAAATTTCGCTAGAATAGCTACAAATTTATATTTTGAAAAAAGGCAAGTTCCATTCGACGTAAAGCTTTTCGACTTAAAAAACCAATGCTCTAACATTTTGGGTGTAAGTTCCATGAAATAAATGCTGTAATTAAAAGTATGTTTACAAATCAAGAAGCAGCAAAAATGGTCGAATTAATTTAAAGGTTTTTTCAAATTTTTATTATTTGTCGTATGATATTAGTTACTGCTGTTAGTATACAAAATTTCTGCTCTACCCTAAACAAAATCTCTGAATGAACTCCGTAGCAGACATAGAAGTGAAGCAAATAAGGTTTTAGCACATCAACGATACACCAACATTAAAGATAAAACAAGTCCAAGAGCCGACCGCTCAAAACCCTATGTTATCGAGCACAAGAAAAAAATCCTTTATTTGATGGTATAGTAGTAATAGGGGAATCTAATGATCCATGTCTGCCGGAAGTAAAGTGGTGCAAAAGCCAAAAATTAATACTACTAGTGGTTGACTCGTAGGTTTAGTGTTGTGGCTGTCCTACAATCAAAAGTATGAAAACATTGACAACTGGGTGCAGAAAAACACAAATGAAAGCTTACGAGTTAATCACTAGTAGTATACATTTTTGGCTGATGCATTTCTTCGCTTTTTGTAGACAAGGATAATTAGATTCTACTATTACCACTTTTCCATCAAATAAAGGATTTTTCTTATACTCGATAACATAGGGTTTTGTGCTGTCGACTCTTGGACTGTCAGTGATGGCCCGGATGAGGAGAAATTTTCGGCTTTTGTTAATAATTATTATTTCATGCGCATTTTTGTCATGATGATGATTAAAATAAAATAATTAAAAAAAGATGAAAGAAGATTTTTTTGTTCAGAAAATCAATAAAATAAAAATTTATAACTTTGGAAAATATGTTTCATTAAAAAGTGCAAAAACATCACTAATCGCCCATCACTGCAATAATGATGGACCACAGAAGTTAAATCTTCATTTTATTTTCTTCGATCTTTGCAAGAATAAAGTATTATGTTCGAGAAAATTTTCGACTTCCAGTTTTAGAAGGATTTACACGTTTTATTGGATTAGAGATTCCAAAAAACATGTTTTTATAAAATGTTTGTCCGTGAATCTGAGACTCTGCCTGTATATGAAACAAATTTTCTGAGCACACTATCTCAAAAACTAATTCACAGAATTTAATAAAAGTTTATTTTCAGTTAGTCACTGATATAAACTAGCGATGATTACTTCTTGGTGTATATTTCTCAACAGGTGGCGCTGCTTTGCACCATTCTTTACAATACCTGCAATCGCCTAATCGTCAGAAATGCTCGAATTTTCAACAAACTTCAGATTTTTTTATTCACTGACATCAGTTGATGTTTTCTACATTTTGGTGCAAATCATCCAACAGATAACACTGCCATGCTGCATTTTTTACTATTTCCGCAATAATTTAATCTCCAGAACTATTGCATGGATTTCAGTCGAACTTTAGATTAGCCCTCTTAAATGTCTGGTGTTGATTTTCGGCCACATTCCCAATTTAGGTTTTTAAAATAATATTAGAATAATGTTAAAACTTACTGTGTAATATACATACTGAAAATATTATTAAATCAATTCTCAACGTGCAGATGACAACATTTGCATTGTTTAATAATAATATTTATTTATTTATTTTATTATTATTATTATTATTATTATTATTATTATTTTGCTAATTGTTGCAACTTGTGCTTTTTTTTGTTTGAAAGCTTGCGAATTATCGTATTTTAGACTAAAGATGCAATTAAAATTTATTTCTTATCATAGTACTTTAAATTTATGTGTGTTTTATATTATAGAATTTTATCAAAAAAAAATTACTTTTTCATTTCACCTTTACGAGGGGGCTTGGACAGCGTCTGTCTGAGAATACATGGAAACACGGACAGATGCTGTCCGAGCCCCCGCGTAAAGGTTAAACACCAAATTTGGCAATTAGTAACAATTTTTTTAGCCGTAAACCATACTTAAAAGATTTTTTTAAATATTTTCCCCATGATTTATTTAAAAAAGAAAAACCGAGAAACGATATTAAATTTATTTTTAAAAATCAGGCATTTAAAGTTTAGTTTAGTCCATGACATGAATTGATGCTTCCTGTGATTTGGTGTAAATCGCTCAACAGATGGCGCTGCTATGCTGCATCTTTGTGATCTATTTCAATAACTAGAGCACAGATTTTCATTGAATTTCAGATTTATTTGGTGTTGGCATAAATTGTTGCAATTAGTTTTCGATGTAAATCAAGTGGCGCTGCTAGGCTGTATTTTGCATGTTTTACGTGATTTTAACAATGGTCATATTTTAAGGACTAATTCATGGACTTCCATGTACCTAGAATCCCTAAAATTGTCATAGATTGCAATTTAATTTTTAATTTCTAACATGTATGAGATAGAAGAAAGTTTTGAGATTGCCACATCCGACTGATTATTTTTGCAGGGCTCGGTGCCGGCATTTGCGTGGCTTTATTGCGGGCTTTCTTAACTCTTTTGTTGGCAATTTCAGCTCAATTTTTTTTCTCTTGTTTTACAACTCTTTCTCTCTATTTTACTTCTTTTTGTTCCAATGCTTATTGTTTTTTCTTTCATTGCCTTTTTGTAGCTTTTTCCATGTTTACGATGTAAGGACGAAAGGAAATAACTCCAATCACCTCTTTTATTTCCTTTCAGGACTGTACGAAAATCGTAAATTTAGAACTTATTCAGCAACCATTTCACAAAAAAAAAATCGTGCGTACAATTGCGATTTAAAAATAAGAGCCATGTCTAGTATAAATTTCATATCTTTAACTATTGTATAGAAATGTAATTCTATAGAAAATGTTTTTTCTGCATTGAACTTCTTTTGAATTTTGAATTATTTAGAATTTACATTTTTCAAGTTACCATCTATTCTAAATTCTAATTTTTTATAATTTTTCATCAAAATTACAAATATATACATTTTAGAAAGATTTTGCTCCTGCATTCTGTTGGGGTTACGATACCAGACTAAAATATAGCCTATGGTTAAGTACAGTCTGTCACCATCATTTTGCCAGCATTGCATTTGAAATGAAGTTAGTAGTTCCATAGATTCCTCTTCAAACAAATATTTTTCTAACTATATACGAAGCCCAGTTTAGATATGAATCCAATTTGAGGTAAAGTCATTTATTGGTAAAGTCTCCAGTAATATTAATGGATATTATGGGTAGTAAACTAAATTGTATTAGTGAGCACGGGGGATACCACGCATATCTATAAAATCCAGTTTTATAGATCAAACGACCCTTTTGAACAGTCATGTGTTTATGATGTCTAATGAATAAAGTTGCAAAATTAGAAAAAAAATGCAGATATCAAATAGAACATAGCCAAAACTGCATTGTTGGCATGGAAAAGAAAGGAATCAATTAAGATTGATTTTGAAAACAGCCGAATTATTCGGCTGTAACTAGATAAAGTTTTTTTCCTGTATGTCTTGCAAGAAATAAACAGCAAAATATTTGTAAAAAAAAAAAAAAAAAAAGAAAAAGAAAAAAAGAAGAAAAAGCAATTGGGAGATTGCGATGATTAGGCCGATTCCACTACAGAATTTTTGAGATCGATACCACTAAAAATTGATACAGAATATTTAAAGTTGCTATAATACAAAATTACTGCAATATTTTCGAGGTTGATACAACTACTAAATTAATGCAATATACAAACTGCTGTAATTTTGTAGTTGTATCAATCGCAAAAATTCTGTAGTGAAATCGGCCAAATCACTTCAGTCTTCTAACTGCATTTTTTTGTTGTTGTTGTTGATTTTATGCATCTCATTTTTAGCCGAGTTGTTTCAAAACTTTTTACATTTCAAGTTTCAGCCATAAACAAAATTGCTCATTACTGTTAAAATCATAAAATATATTATAGTACATCTTCTTTCTTCGTAATACAGCATCCAAGTCATATTTCAGTGAAGAATTATGAGTAAGAACTATTTAACTAAAAAAAACATAGAAAAGGATATCACAGACATAGCAAATAGATACAATTGATAAAACAACTAAAACTCTTAGAATAAAAGTGAAAGCAATATATTTAAAGGACTACAAATACATTTTAAGAAAAATTCTGTTATATTTTTAACCCTGAATTGTTCTCTTTTATTGCTAATAAGTTGTTTATTACTTTATTTACTTAAAAATTTTTTTGAAATAAAGAAAGAAATATTTAAAAAAGATTTAATGAAATTGGCGATTGAAGTGCTCGAATACGCCATCTGGTGGTGAAAAGTTGTAACTTCTCCATTCAGGATAACGCCGTGTAAGCTCATTGCATTACATGCATTTTAAATTTGTTCAAAATAATTATTCTTTTGCACAATTTCAGATTTCCTGTGACATTTGTGTTCTGTCTTATATGAAGAAGTAAATACTATATGAATTTGAATATCTAAAACTTTTAAAAACATTTATAATAAGGAATTGTTTCGATGGGACTTAAACGTTAGTTAAAGGGAATTTAAAAGGATCGTTATTTTGTATGGAAGGCTGCGAGCAGCGCTTCTTTAGGCCGTTTTAGTTCCCAAAAAAATAAAATTTCGAAAGAAATTATTCTTATTAAACGATAAACAAAGATATAAAATAGTGAAGACCTAAATCTTACAAAAATTGCTTTATTCCCGGTACTACCCAAAGAAATATTATTTTTATATCAGTAGCCAAAAAACTAAACATTTGCAAAAAAGAAAAGTCACACATGTGGAATAGCGTCTTATTTCTTAACCCTTTGGGAACGAGCTACTTACTGTGCTCAGAATGGTTCATTATTTTCACCTGTTATTTTTATTTGTAAAATTTACCTTATTTGATCAGAACATTTTCACGATTTAATTACAGAAAATTCTCTGTTTTAAAAAACTGGTGGTAAAAGATTGAAAAATTAGCAAGGGGCTCACGTCCCGAAGGGGTAAAAAAAAATGGTACACGAAAATAATAGTAGTCTTCAATAGTAGATAGTATGGTCTTTCAATAATTATTCTACTCTTTTTGCAATATACCTACATTTAACGTCTGAAAAAACAATATTAAAAGTTTAAATAATATAAATTAAGACAGACTTGAATACATTTTTAAAAATAAATAAAATTTATGTACAAAAAATTAAAACACTAAAAAACATTTAAAAATACAAAAGTAAACGTTTCGCCAAGTTACACGCATAGCCTCGTCAGTACAAATAATAATTCATTGCAAAACAAACATTGGAACAAATCAAGACAGTTACAGTTTTTTATTATTTTTTTTGAAAAAGATAATATTCACTCGGGACAGCACGAACCTCATTCAAAGTTGGCGATCGCCATTATTATTAGTACTGACGAGGCCTTGCGTGTAACTAAGAGAAGCGTTTACTTTTGTATTTTAAAATGTTTTGTAGTGTTTTAATTGTTTGTATATAAATTTTATTTACTTTTAAAGAGTATTCAAGTCTGTCTTAATTTATATTATTCAATCTTTTAATACTTTTTACTATTCTACTCAACTCTACTACCTCTTTTCACTCGAGGATAATTAAGTTTGGCTTTAAAATCAACTTGTATCAAAACTCGTTTATAAAGTTTGAAAAGCAACTGATAAAATTTTCATATTTATGCTAAATTTAATAAATAATAAATAGAAATACAGTAATAGGCTAACGTTATCGTTATCAAAACAAAACAAAAAAATATAAAAGTACATGTAAAAAATATGTCCATCAAACTAGTTTTTAAAATAAGAACAGACAATTTACCGATCTAGAAAAACATCCACAAAACAATAATGTAAAGTAAGGCAAGTGCAATATTTTTAACGATTTATTTAACATAGAAAAGTATATAAATTGAAATTAATTTAGTTATATAAGCTACATATAGAGACAAATACATATATCAGTTGTAATTTTTCAAGTGAATGAAAAATATCCAAGCCAAGATTCGAACCAGAGATCTATTGGCTGATGCCGCCAATACTCTGCCAAGTAAGATATTCTGGACGAATGTGTAGGACTTATTTCGCATAACAAACCTGAATGATCACAGCTCATTGTCTGATATCTGAATTAGCTCAACAGAATAAATCACAGGATATGGAATTTCAGTAAACGCTGGATGACTAGTTACATTTGGTTCGTTTTTAACAACATTATGCAATTAGAAAATAAATCATATGAATTGTACTTTACATACACTGGAATGGAAGTGGAAGACGGGAAAAGTAATTTTGGAACAAAAAAATAATTTATGCAATTGAAAATTTATTGTTATTAGAGATCAATAAATAAGACAGAATTTACCTTTATACAGAAACAAAGGTGTGGAGAATGATGTTTTAACGCCAAAAGGGCGATAAGAGGTTGACGCTGACTATATGAGTGTTAACCCTCCTAATCTCACCATTTTGTTTTGTTTATGTTTCGCAGAGAACACGAGAAAGTGTTGACAGATGAAATGTTCTGAGAATATGTCGAATCTTTCATGTAAATAATGTACAATATTTGTATATGAGATGTATATATGTTCTTTCAATTAAAATAAGAAGAGAAATGCCGGTTTCGAGTTTATTGAGAAAATTTCAATCACTTTAAATTGAATTTGTGCTAGTAATAGAACAATTACTCTGAACCGAATACGATGCGACAAAAGTTAAAATATTTTCTCAAATTCTTTGTATGTTGCGAAGAAGAGGAACATAAATTTAATACATCCAGGGGAGTATTTTAGATGTTTAAAAATTTCTTGTTACTAATGATAAACAGTCTTTTAAAGATATGAATCTGTACAATGCGGCAATCTTACGCAGGTGGCATTTGAGGCATGTCATGCAGCATGTTGCTCGAATTCATGGAAAAAACACGTTTGAAGCGGCTTTGATCGAAGTTTCGACCTGTTTCTTTTCTTAAATCGCATTTCATCTTCCTCATGTCGCCTCAGTGTGCAGCTTGTATTAGACAGAAGGGTACATAATTTTCAATCAGTAATCAGTCAATCAGTAATCAGTTTGACGAACGATTAATTAACGATTAATCCTTTAGTATAGAAATTTTCTATATACATATGTAACGACTTCAGGGGCATAAGAAGTTGACTCAGGAGCCTCTTGTTGATTCGAACTCTTTTTATTAGGCCGTTCTTCGTACAGATAGATTCGCGAGTCCGATCAAGGGTCCCGGAGTCAGGTGCGTCGATTATGGAGAGTTTACATGGCCGTAGTTTAGACAGGCATATCAAAAGACCAAAGTCTCTCGTTTTCTGGGTAATATGTTGGGGATTGTAATATTTTCCTGCAGATGGCACAGTTGTGAATTAGGGAGGAACATTTAATTTAATTGTTTTTTTAGCTTTTGATTGATTTGTGGCCAAATCCCGCACAATTCCCCGGTCGGTGGCGTATGAGGCCCTAACCACAGATGGATGCAAAAAGCACTTAGATCGTCCATTTTAATCTTAAGGAGCGTCCAAAACTGATCTCTGAAAGTAATAAGGTATTTGTGTAATTGTAAGGTATTTGTGTAATTGTTTTCCCCCTGACGAACACTTTCTAATTGTTTGTCTAACGCAGCCATCTGATATGGACAAAATAATTTTTATGTAATCTTTGCATTGTTCGTGATCAGTTACATTGATCATGTTAGGGAAATTTATGGTATATAATGAAAATTATAACTTTTGGTACTACTTGGTTATCCCATCGACCAATTTCATCAAGTTATACAAATCGCCAAACTGTTCGGTAAATTATATAAACTGCCAAATTTTTACTTTACATAACGAAAGAAGAAATAAATTTTTAAAGCGTAATCAAAAATATAAAGTTGAATTAAAAATCACTTGATGACGTAACAAACACGTGTATTGTAGTTAATGTCATATGAATGTGACATTTACAATCAACCATTATTGGCATATAATCTTATAGTTTGGCGATAGTTTTTTGGTCGACGGGATAACGAAGTAGTACCTAATTTTTTACGTATGTGACAGATATGGCACTTGGTGACGTAAAGGGTTAATTTATCATCTCTAGAAAACAACAAAAAAGCCAGATATTTTATGTAGTAGAAAAAAAAATTAACACTTTGAATTCCTTAGCATACTGAAAACAAAGGATTAAAAAAACTTCAAAGACATATTATAGCCAAACAAGGCCATTTTGATAAAAATAATCATGGTCATAATAAAAAGCCATAATGAGAAAATTGGGTACTACTTGGTTATCCCGTCGACCAAAAAACTATCGCCAAATTATAAGATTAAGTGCCAATAATGGATGATCGTGAATGTCACATTCAATGATATTAAATATGATACACGTGTTTAAAACGTCATTAAGTGATTTTTATTTTGACTTTTTATTAATATTCTACTAATAATATGTTTTTTCGTTATTTAAAATAAAATAATATGTCAACATGCATAATTTGGCTATTAGTTTGGCGATTTAAATAATTTGGCAAAATTGGTAGACAGGATAACCAAGTAGTACCGAAAATTGCTATGGATTTGAAAGTCAGCAAAGTTTCTGCCACCCAAATAGTAAAAATGTCAGTTTATTCGTAATTATACCAAAATTATATGTAGTTATGTCGATACATATTTTTAAGAAATAATACATTGGATATTCACTGATGCCAAGGGGATATAATATTTGTGTTCTTAAAATGGAGACATTTCCAAAAATATGGAATTAGAAATATTCTACATTTTTTAATAATGTATAATAATACTGCAAAATAAAAGAGAAAAACAATTTTATTGAAACTGATACAAAAATTATTACAACAAATAAATAAAAAAATTGACAAAATAAAATGTTGTAAATATATGACAATAAAAGCAAGTACCAAAAGAAAGAATATTTGACACTCAGCAAAACAAATAAACAAACAAAAAAAAGGAATGTACATTTAACACATATTAAGCCAAATACAATATATGGTACTTACGTATTAACGCCACCGCAGTTATCTTTTGGATTTCTTGTTGCCTTGTTTTTTGTTAATTTTTGACGCCATTTTTAAGCGTTTTAATGCTTTTTAGTGCACTTTTTTTGCTCATTTTTTGGCGTCATTATTTTTGTGCACATGCGAACAACAAGATTGCTCTTTATTGGCGCATTGCACAAGTTCTGCTGTGGTGGCGTTAATACGTATTATACCAATATATATATATATATTTATTTAGTTACAAAAATATTTTAAATTTAGATTGATCTAGGTTTAAGAAACAAAAACATGCAGTGCAACCAAAGGATTTCTCCAATTTCAAATTACTACATTTTAAAACAAAGAAACAACGGTACATTCAAAACTGTACATGGGAATGTAAAGATTTACCTACAATCTAAAATGTTTTCGTAAATATTTGGCACATAATGAAAAAAAAGAATATTTGACACATAGCAAAGCAATAAAAAAGAACGAATATTTGATATAGTAAAGCATGTGCAATTAAAATAGAGCATGTGTGCAATCAAAACTCCTCCGATTTCAAATCACACCATTTTAAAAGAGCGAATCAACAGCAAATTAAAAACTTCACAGTCTCACTTATTAAAATTTTACATTTTTGAAGCATTTTATTTTAATCTCTATTGCGTATCTTCATTAAGAAAAACTAATACACAATTTACACATAAGTCTATAAATATTGTATCGGATAATTTTCTGTAATAAAATTAAAGCTGCATCAATGAATGAATGTTGAAAAAGACAGATAAAATTATTAAAAAACACAAATTTTACGCGTAATCAAACAACTTAAATTTTTACACCCCCCCCCCCCCCCCCAAAAAAAAAAGTACTGTAAAATGTAATTTGTTTAAAAGATATATTTCAATGTATTAATTGAGTGTAAAAAACAAAAGAAAAAAATCAGCTGTGAATTATTTTTTAATTTATCTTTGCCCCATGAAACTAGATTACGAAAGATTAATTTATTTGCTCTTAAACCTTTCCGGCGCACTACTTTTTAAAGTTGGAATTTTAAGAAAAAAAAGTTAGGCAACCTATTTAGGCCTAGAGGAGTACACAGGTATTGTTTTGTAAAGATTGCACAAACCATGTTAATTATACAGCTATTGCCAAAGTGGTAACACCGTGTAAGTACAGCATTGATAAGCGCAGTGAGAAGAGCATTGTTGTGAAGCGCGCATTAGAGTAAAATATTTTACCTATTATTTAAAAAAAGTAGAATTTGATCTCTGTGGTGCTGCCATCTAGAACTCATGAGAAAGATTTAAAGTAGCCATTAGAGTAGTTTTTGAAATATTCACGGAGTTTTTGTGTCTCTAAACAGCGGGAAGTACTGCGCCGGAAAGGGTTAACAAAATGTAAAGAGTTTGCAATTTGTTTCCGGCTAATATATTATAACAAAATAAAAATTTCCTCAATAAATATTTAAATGAAATAATATAAATAAATACAAGCTTAACAGACAACGTGATTGAAATACACGATTGAAGCACTGAAATAATCAGAAACAAAAACGCTGTCGTAAGTAAAAAAAATTTCGGCTAATAATTTCTGACATGCGTCTAATACGGAAATATGACCTTTGATAAATTCAAAGCTGTATTTAATTCTATAATTAATATTTTCCGTTTAACAGTTGAAGCGACCTGGCTATGTTTTTTCCGTAGTGTAATATTTTAATTCAAAGTATGATTTAATTTAACACAAGATTGAAATTAATGTTACTTTTTTGAATTTTATAAGATAAAAAATATGGATATTTATCAAATACATATCTTCATATCAACACTTTTGACAGTTATTTTATGAAACTGACATGAATGAAAAAGTCTGCAGAACAATTACAGGATTAAGATAGCTATTTTAGTGTCAGTTGGCAATCTAAAAAGCATACTACGTGTAGAAAATTTATTCGAGTCTCCAATTTTAAATTTAAAAAATATGGTTTTTATCTTTACTATGTAATCCAGGACACCTGGCTTCGATCTACAAGTAAGGATAAAGCTTAATAAATGTAAAATAAGGTTTGCCCAAAATGATTTTGAAGAACCTTACTTGCTGATTTAGAAGTTTATATTGAAAAAATATTAGTTGTTCGTTGTTTCATTTTATTTACTCAAGTATTTTAAATAAAATACTATTTTAATGCTAGAATTAGCCAAAGTTTCTAAATACAAGAAGTATAAAAATTCGCAATTAACAAATTATAGCAGCCAAAAAACAAACAAACAGATAGCTTTTGAAATTTTTTATATCTTCCATAAACTGGCTCAATAGTATATATAGGATGAGGGATTCTTGCTTAACCGTTTGACTGCTACGCGGCGCAAAAGCGCTGCGATAGTTTATCTCGAAAACCGCGGCGCAGCGCTTTTGCGCTGCAGAGTGTTTGATGCTCCGTGGGAGTGAATGTAATCTAACCTCACGCGTAATTTGTAACGAGAGTGCATTCTTATACATTTTAAAATAACTTTCTACCCTTTTTATATATTATTTTAAAAAAATAACCATGTCACGTGCTATTATTTCGGACGTTGATTCGATTCCTAGTGATTCTGAGGATGGTGAAATAACAAATACAAGTAGTGATGATAGCATTATTATAACGCATCAAAGAAAAAGATTGAGGATTGAAAGTGAGTCTTCTATAACATCTTCATCTTCAGAAACAGAAGAAACACCAACTTTTACCAATATTCCTCCGACAAAAGTGTTTTCCAAAACAACAAATGATTTTTTCGAGACTCCTGGACCTAGATGCGCGCCTACCCCTGATGCCACACCCGTAACATATTTCAATTTATTTTTTACCACATCACTGCTTGAAATCATCGTAAGGGAAACAAATCGATACGCTACCCAGTTTTTAGCCTCGCACACTGTTTCGAATAATTCTCGAGCAAAAAAGTGGACGCCAACAACAATATACGAAATAAAAGCCTTTATTGCAGTCTTACTCGAAATGGGGATTACGAGAAGGCCAACAATTGATAGTTATTGGATAAAAGGTTCCCGACATATACCATGGTTTAGGACAATGTTTTCAAGGGATAGGTTTCAACTGATTTTGAAGTTTTTTCACTTGGTTGACAATAGGTTATTATTTGAACCAGGCCATCCGAATTATGATCCATGTGGCAAGTTTGATATGCTTGTCAAACATGCAAATACTGTATTTCAGCGGCATTATATACCAAATCAACAATTATCTATCGACGAGTCGTTAGTTGGTACTCACTGTCATTCTGCCATAAAACAATACATCCCAAACAAAAAACACCATAAATGGGGGATCAAATTTTGGATGCTGTGCGACTCGATTTCTAAATATTGCTTGGGTTTTTTTTGCTACAAAGGAGCTAAAAATACAGAAGACAGAAATGTAGTAGAAAAATATGGTCTTGGATTTACGGTAGTGCAAAAATTGCTTTCAATTGGAAATTATCTGCACAAAGGCTATCATCTGTTTACAGATAATTTTTACACAAGCTTAGGCTTGGCCAAAGCCCTTTTGAAAAAAAATACATATCTGACTGGAACAATTAGACGTAACAGAAAAGAGATTCCTCCAGAAGCTAAGAAAGCAATCGTAGGAGAAGCGAAATACATGTCACATAAAAATGTATTGATGTGCTCTTTCAGGGACAAAAAGTCCAAACCAAACCCAGTCATATTGATTTCATCGAATGCGAATACTAATAGTGTAACCATCAAGAAAAAGAAAGGGAATTTTGAATACGAAAAGACGAAACCAAGTATGATTGATGACTACAACAAATACATGGGAGGTGTGGACGAGTGCGACAAAATGTTATACGCATATTTAGACGAGCGAAGAACCCTAAAATATTGGAAAAAAGTGGTATTCAACATATTTGGGAGAATGGTGCTGAACTGTTATATTTTGTATGTTTCCAACACTACCGGAAAAAAAATGACCCGGCTCAAATTCACATCGAAAATTATTAACGATATCGAAAAGGAGTGGATGAGTCATAAAAATAGCGTGTCAACACAACCATCTTCAACAATCAAAAAGTTTGCGCTTGAAAAACTACCGGGACGTAACTTACGACAATGTGCGGTGTGTAGCAACAGAAGTAGTGGGATCAAGCGATCCCGCCTTATATGCGTTTCCTGTAAGAAAGGCCTTCACGCTATTTGTGCGGCAAAACATAGTTGTAATACATAAATTTTTCATGTAAGATTCAGTGATCTTCCCCTAATCGAAATGAACTTTTACGCCCTGATAATAAGAGAAGATTAATAAAATGTAAGTTATTTTTTTTATAAATTGTAATTAAAAAAAAAATTACAATTTTATGTTTATTTTTTCTTATTCACAATCACAATTAACATTTGTTCTTTATAATACAAAAAGAATTATTAAAATTGATTGATATTTGTCTAAATAACAGTGTTTTATATGACAACATTATTTTTTCCTTTAAAGAAATCAAAATATGTACCGCAATTTTCGTGCATTCTTGCAAAAATTGCTTAGCACTAAAACGGTTAAAACAATCTTTTAGAGAAATTCCCGTTGTATATTTCACACAAAACATTTTTCTCTAGTATGTATTAAAAGATGTCTGTTTAAATTAGACTTCTGAGAAAATTTCTTGTTGCATATCTCACAAACAAAAGGTTTCTCACCAGTGTGAATTAAGAGATGTTTGTTTAAATCACCCTTTTGTGAGCATTTCTTGTTACATATTTCACAAACAAAAGATTTCTCTCCAGTATGGATTGAGAGGTGATTGCTTAAATGAGACTTCCAAGAAAATTTCTTGTTGCATGTCTCACATGCTAAAGGTTTCTCATCAGTATGTGTTAATAGATGACTCCTTAAATAACTCTTTTGGGAAAATTTCTTGTTGCATGTCTCACAAACAAAAGGTTTCTCACCAGTATGATGTAAGAGGTGTTTGGTTAAATTACTCTTATGAGAAAATTTCTTGCTGCATATCTCACATACAAAAGGTTTTTCACCAGTATGAATTAACAGATGTGTACTTAAACTACTCTTTCGAGAAAACGACATGTTGCATATTTCACATACAAATTGTTTCTCGCCAGTATGAATTACCAGATGCTGGCTTAAATGTAACTTTAGAGAGAATTTCTTGTTGCATATTTCACAAACAAAAGGTTTTTCAGCAGTATGGGTTAACTGATGCTGGCTTAATTGACCCTTTTGAGCAAATTTCTTCTGGCATGTCTCACAAACAAAAGTTTTCTCACCAGTATGAATTAACAGATGTGTTCTTAAACTACTTTTTTGAGAGAATTTCTGGTTGCACATGTCACATACAAAAGGTTTATCACCAGTATGAATTAAAAGGTGTCTGCTTAAAGAATCTTTTCTCGAAAATCTTTTGCTGCATACCTCACAAATAAACAGTTTTCCTTGCTTTGAGTCAGAACCTACTTTTCCAAAAAACTCTTGTAAAGAAATATTTTGCTGCATATTTCACACTTTAAAGACAGTTTTGAGTTATGTGATGTGCATCTACTTTTATATCTTCTTGTATCTGCAATAAATGTAAGTAACACAATCAGTCATTTTTTAAAATTCATGAAAAATAAATGTACAAAAAATAAACGTTTCATGAAATATTATTAAATAACACACCAAAGGGAATTGAATTAGATTTCAATTTTTTGATGCTCACAGAACCAATAGTGTGGCAGATTAATTTTAATTGCATAAAGATTTTAACTATAACTAAATTAGGAATAAATAACATAAATAATTGCCACCATAAAATAAACTTCACATAAGAAAAATATTATTAATAAAAATTAGAAATAAATTGTATAAATGAAGAATAAATCAAATGTTTTTGAATATCGTATAATGTATAGAAAATATTGTGATATTTATGAACCTTTGTAAGAAACACAGTTTTGGAGGAATTAAACAAAATGCATCATCTATTGATGAACAGTAAGAGAGAAGGTCTGGTAGATGCATGATATTTTCATAGATCAATAAACACAATAACAGACTAAGTCTAGCTGCTTCCCTTTTATATTTTAATTATTTAACTTGTTGTGAGAAAACAAATCACCAAAACAATAAGAAATCAATAATTTATTTCACTAAAGAAAAAATGCCTTTTAAAAATCTAGAATTTCCCAAATTCACAAATATTGAAGAATCCACCAACATACACCCTCTCCCCCACTGGTGATGATTCAGATGGTGATTTTTCATCTTTTTGACGATTTGTATCATCTGTATTTAATTCTATGGTAACAAAGGTAATATAAATTTTGTAGTAATTATAAATCCATATTACTTAAAGAAAGAAAAATTGGGTGTATGGATTACATATAAAGCAAAAATTATTGCAATTATTTTTATAATCGGAATAATGCAATGCAATTAAAAATACTACTGAATCAAGATTTTGTTATTAGTATTACTTTAACATATTAACCATTATATTGTTAAAGGATATTAAAGGATTGTTAAAGGATACAATATAAAAAAAATGTAAATTACTTATAAAACTGAAAATAATTACAGGTAGTTTTAAAATTCATAACATACAGTAAAATATATACTTAATCAAATTTTGCTTATAATTACTATGTGTTAATAATTTATATTGGCAATTTGTGATAATTGATAAAAAAGGGGGTATTTTTTATTATAGAGACCTTCACATTTTTTTATAGCTATTTGTTAATCCACATAATTTGGGCTTTATAAAATGAGATTTATTGACAAATGATACAAACAGCTTTCAAAACAAACCTAATGGATGCTTATTAGTGTTTATAAATACATATAATTATATTTACTTAATACTAAGTATATATTTAATACTAGTAGACTTCCTCAAATCAGCACAGCTTGGGACCAGAGGTTGTGGGGATTTCTGGTCATTGCTTTGATTACATATTTTAAACAGTAATTCAAGTAAGTAAATCAAGTAAATCATTAAGTAAATCAACAATTTAATCGAAATTATAATGAATGCTTCCAATGCAGAAAATATTAAAATAAGTAAAAAAACTAAGATATTAAAATTTTATGTAATTTTTAAATTATTAAAATATTAAAAGCAAATGCCAAGTTAATAATCAATAATGTATGATTTTGTATTCATCGAAAAGATGAAAAGTATTTTTCCTCAACTATTCAATGAAACTTGCTTCATAAATGTACATGACTACACCAAAAAATATAAAATAAGGAAGTTTTATTTTACCTTTTTCAGAAATAAATTTATTTTCCCTTCATGAAAAGACATGAATTCAATAATATTAATAAAAATTACAAAATAAAATATATATGGAATTGATATAAAATTTAAAAATCAAAATATCTGAACTGAATACTTCATTGCTTACATTTGTAAATTATGTGCAGATTTTAGGGTTGTGGATTTGAGGGAGTCTACTGTACTATATATTTATACAGTTATAATCTATATAATTCTACATTAACATATGTATGGGGGATTTTACGATAAGAGGTTTCAAGTACATAGAGGATACAGCCAAAAAGAAAAGTTTGAGTTTGATCAAAAACCTTTAAATTATGGTTTTGACCTGTTTATTTACCTTTTCATACAAGGGCAATTCACTTTATGTATATTCTATAACTTTTTCTGGTCAGTGACTCGCTCCCATGCCAGTTATCTTGACAGGGGAAATACGGCAGGGGAGAGACATTTTCATGATAAATTCAAATTTTTTAAATGACTGAATTAGTTTTTCGGTTAATTGTATATTTCAATTTAATTATTACTCTATTGTTTAATTAGGGCAGTAAAAGCAATTGAATTAAATGAATCTGATAAGTTTTATGACTTACCAAGGCAGATACACGATCACCTTGCGAAACCATTACACCGCACAGTTGCGTTGCATCAACTGAAAATGGCGACACTTAAATGGCTTGTGCAATTAGTATTGCTAACTTCAAGCTGATAGATGTCTTTAAGCACTACTTCCAATATAGCCATCCTTGAATTTATATTTGTTTCAGCGGAACAAAATTTGACAGTGTAGATACACAAAAAAGGCGGGACAAAAGTTAATTTAAAAATTTATTTGAAATTAACAAAATTATTTTATTTTTTATTTTATAATACATAAGTATAATTACTAAGATTCCAATTAAACATACTTTAGCTAAGCATCTGATGGAAAAAATATCTCTATTATTTGAAAGTTAAATTGAAACCAGGAAGAGAGCATGCCAGGGTAGAGATTTTTTTAGGCTTTGTAAGAAAATTCAGAAAAATGTGTTTTAATTAGGCATTCAATCGTGATGTTATTTAATAAAGTATATTAAGATTATGTGATTCATTGCAAAAAATAGCAACATATAGAATAAAAAATCTGTTTTAAACAGATTATCGTACAAATTACCTCTTATTCTAGAATCGTCTGAATACAGAAATGTGTAAGCTTATGTATTATGTTCATATTTTAAGTACAATTTACTTCTGTTTGAGTGATAAATAAATGAACTTTACAGTGAATAAATTATATAAATGTTGAAAAAAAAAGGAAAAAACACCTTGTGTAAATGAAACTGTGAATAGGTTGCCAAACTTAAAAAAAAAATAGTTTTTATAGTGTATTTTACATATAGTGTACGTCAGTTACTTAGCCCTGGTAATTTACATTAAAAAAAAATTATTTATGTAAAGGGAAATATCTGTTTTAAATATTAAGTAAATTTTAACTTTTGTACACCTTTAAATTCTAGAATAGTAAAATATTCGGCTAGCGAAAAATTTGGTTAATAATGTGCGGAATACTTAAAATGACTATAAATGTTAGCATAAATGACAGTTGCCACACATAAAATTTTGTGTCATCGTACGATCAAATCACAAGTTCTAAAATTTTCAGTAGAGGAATAACTAAAAAAACATATCTTACCATAAATTTATTTTAGTTAAGAAGTAGAGACATTAAATTAATTAAAAAATGTAGCTACTATTACAATTTAAGTATTACCATTTTGTCCATTTTAGTACAGATGCTAACACAATGAATGATTCATGAATAAAAAGTCATTCATTAATAATGATTCAATAAATAAATTTTGGTTTAAAAATTTGATACAATTTGATTTTTAAACTCAGTAAAATTTTGCTTAGAACCCTTTTCTAACCCTTTAACGATCAAAGCATTTTATTGCTAAGATGTCGAAATAAATGAATGAAACCGGTAATTAAGAACAAATATATTTCTAAATAAGATAAAGTGATTTTTCACACAGATAATAAAAGGGATATTTCTAGATAAAAATACCGATGTCAATATTGCATATTGGAATTATAATTTTGCGGTTTCGTGGCAAAACCAATGAACGTTAAAGGGTTAAAGCTTGTTAAATGGCTGTTTAGTAACTAGTATTACAACCAGGAATTAAACAAAGAAAATAAGCCACACTTTCATTGCAGCAGTTTAATTAATAAATAGGGACACCAACACAATGATTGAATCACAGAGGAGAATGAATTCATGAAGGATAAATCAATCAATAAACAAACTCTAACAGAAAAATTTTTACCTAATAAAACAAACATTTATTTATATTAAAAAAAGAATAGAAAACTTTAGAAAAATTTTCCAAATCCAGCACTTAAATATGTCCTTATACTCAATTTAATTTTGAATAACTCAGGAAATTTTAGCATAGAATCTATGGTAAAGCTTATTTTCGTTAATGGCTGTCTGGTAACCAGTATTAAACAAGGGATAAAAACTGTTCTAGCATTATTGCTAATGCAGCAATTTAAATATTTACACAATTCACCTGAATAAATCTTTTTAATTGAATCGTAATGTTAAGAGTCACGATTCATTCTTGCATTGGCGCTCATTATATAATAACAGGTTAACTTTTTAAAGTATGAATTAATTGATCTCATCTTTTTACTAAAGTATGTTAATGCTAAAATAGTTCCTTCCAAAAAAAATTGTCCAAATTTAATATCAGATTCATGCTCCCCTTTTACATGATGATTTAGCTGGAGGTTATGAAATACCTTATATTACTGAAAATGGTGACTTATTACATAGGCATGACTAGGAGAAAGTTTGGAATTAGAAAAGGGGAGCATGAATCTGATATTAAATTTGGACGTACTAACACTGCTTTATCAAGAACATATTTAAATGAGGGAATAAAAATATTGTTTAGTGAAAGTAAATGATGTTTCATATTAAATTTTTGTAGTAAATCTATTATAAGAGAGTCCTTTGAAATCTATACACATAAAAATCTGGTTTGCAATGATACCGTTTCTTTTATTATTCCTAAGTTATGATTAGAATTAATGAATAAATTCCTCATTTGAGCTTGAATGGGATGAACCATGTTGGAAATTCTTTTAGATCATGGTCTATACAGTAGACTCCCTCAAATCCGCACAGCTTGGGACCAGAGGTTGTGCAGATTTTAGAATTTTGCGGATTTCTGGTCATTGCTTTGTTTACATTTTTTAAGCAGTAATTTGAATATAATTAATAGTGCATTCGGAACTATAATGAATGCTTACAATATAATAAAATATTAAAATAAGTAATAAACTAAAATAATAAAAATTTCGATAATTTTTAAAATGATTAAAGTACTAATAGCAAAGGTTAAGTTAATAATCAATAGTGTATGATTAAATATTCAATATAAGGATTAAATGTATTTTTCCAAAGTTATTCAACAAAAATTACCTCATAAAAGTACATTACCAATTCACATAAAAATCGTAAAATAAGGAACTTTTTTTTTTCAAGTTTAACCAGGCTTAATAACAAAAAAAAATCTTGATTAATACATAAATATATTTGGTAAGAAGATTGTAATCACCAGTAATATCAGCAATATCTTGAATTTTTTCCAAAAAAAAAAAAAATATATATATATATATATATTCTTCCTTCGTGAAAAAAAACATGAATAGAGTTAAGAAAATTACAAATAAAAAAATATATGGAATTGATATAAAACTAAAAAATTCAAATTTTGTCCCAATATCTGAATTGACAGTTTCTGTGTTTACATCCATAAAATATGTGTGGATTTTAGAGAGTTGCAGATTTCTGGTTTGCAGATTTGAGGGAGTCTACTGTATTTTAATTTAATTTTTACAATAGAGTGCCTGGTTTTTGTTGTTTTTATCTCATTGTCTTGTGTCATTTGTATTGACCATGAAATATTTTGAAATTTTATTTTTATTTATAGTATGATTATGGAACTTATTTGACGGTTCCGAAGCATGTCAGTGTCATTTATTTTTATTATAACACCTTTCTTAAGTAAAATTTAAAAAAATATATTAAAATAATCACAAAATCTTTTTTTTTTTTTGTGAGCAAATAGAGTTGTATCTTATTAACATGAAATCTCATTTAACCCAAAATAATACTGAGGTCTCGCTTGAAAATCAATGCATTGTGTTCTAGGATTCAACCATTGTTTCTTTTGGTGGCTTACAAACCCCCCTCACTAATGCAAAGTCTTTGGGCATTTGATGCATTCCGGCATTAAAAATATCTCGTCAGGAAATTAGTATTTTTAACTTCTATTTTTTTTATACACTTTTAAAAGATGTCTCTGTTTCTGTTAATCTTCTAAAATACATACTTAATTTTTTTATAAAGTATTATTAAAATTTTACTCATCAACTTTTAACACAGAAAATATTGAATTAAGCATAGATTTTAGAAGTATTTTAAGAACTAAGCAAAAAAGAAAAAGCATTTAAGAAGAATAGTTTTCAGAAAAAAGAAGTTAAAAATATTAATTTTCCCAGAAGATATTTAAAGTATACGAATTCATCAAACATTGATACACTTAACATTACAAAGAAAAATCCCAAAACTGATTGACCAACCCTATTAAGGGGATTCTTCAATCACTTGAATATACCTGTTCTGTAATGTTAAACCGATATTTTCAAATTTCTTGTTTAAATTTGAATGCTTAAATTTAATTAAAAAAAAAAAAATTAATATTGCTGAATTCAATCTTAATGATGGCTATTTTTTACTTTTTCGATTGCAGATTTTTTTTTAAAAATTACTTTCAATTTCTAAGCTGATTTTGCAATTGAAAATACAGTCCAAGTTCCATAATCCACACAAGCTATGGCCAAAGAATGTGTGGATTACAGAATATTATGGATTATAGAATACTATGGATTATGCGTCAATTATTATTCCTTGGCAGCATTTTAATTCTATAATCAGAAAATATAAATAAGAAATCTAATAGTTTATTTAATGTGCTATCTCATAAATGCCTTTTAAAAGTTATTTTATTATACAAATGGATTGCATTTACATAAAAATAATTACATACATAAGCCATAATACATTTTGTATTTTGCTGTTAATATAATTAAAGAGTTATATTAAAAAAAGTAGATGTTTTATTATAATAATTTTAATTATTTTACTATTTGTTTTAAAAATTATTTTTGAATCACAAATTTTTACACTTTCTTAATTGTTTATTTCATTGTTTACATTTGTCAAGTGATGCGAATTATAGAAAATTGCAGATTATGGGTGCACAGATTATCGATCTTCGACTGTAACTTTTAAAGAAAAATCTAAAACCAAATTTGAAAATTGTAAAATTGTCAGATTGAAGTTGGAATTCAGTTATCATATGCAAAAAATAAAATAAAATAAATAATTTCATAATTTAAAAATAATCAAATTTACCTGAGGAATTGGAAAACAACCTGACCTTTAGATTAACATCATGCAGAGCCGTCCTTATGGATGACCACTAAAAGTGAGGCCCAGTGCATGAATTTTGTGAGACCCTTACCTTTTGCACTCTTAATATAATTTGATGTTTATTATCAATAAAAAAAGAAAAACTTTCACCTATATATTGCGTTCTGGGAAGCCAGGTTCAATTCCCTTACTATTATAAAGGAGAAGCATCTTTTTGTGCATTTGTGGGGGTAATTTCGGAAACTACAGAACGAATTTTGATAGTAATGTAGTTAAATTGATGGTTAAAGTTCCTCTTCCAACTTAGGATATATTTTGTGTCAAGAACAGTATATTTTCTTAGTTAAAATCTTAAATTTAAATTACAGATTTTCTATTAGACCTTTTTGTTTATTAAAGAAAAAATACTTCATGTCCAAGTGCGAGGCCTCTCTAGGTATGAGGGTTCTCTGTGGCCTCTGCACCTTTCGCATACCCCTAAAGACGGCTCTGACATTATGGAGTGGGTGCTTTGAAGTTAGTGAAGAGCCCCCTTAACTGTATTTGTTGTGATATGTAAATCTCGATAAACAATATAAAGTCAATTCATCATGTGATGAATTATTAAAAAATATTAGGTTCAATTGAATAAAATAGAATCAAATTCAGTTTATATTCAGTTAATGTTTAAAACATTAATGTTAAAAAAAAATCAAACAAATCTGTTGCATCTAAATTGAAATTTGAATAATATTTACTAAATTTTTTAAAAATAAATAATTATAAGCGAAATTATCTGCTATAAATAAACGTTTTAATAATGCTTTAATGAATCAATGATAAATCAGCAAAAAATGAAAGTAGCGACATGTGAAAGTTCGTCCAATCATAATCAAATAGCAAACTGTATAGTTTTTAATTGAAGAAAAACGAAAGAAACTGCCATACCTTAGCATTAACAAGAAGTTGGCAAAAAAATTATGTATTAACACTTGATATTACCATCAAGTCAATGGGAAGAGACAAGATGCCAATAAAAGAATGACTCTTGAAAAACATCATGATTCATCGAGAATGATTCTTGCATCCATAATTCTTAATATTATTTACCAAATAAAGTGCTGCAGCGGAAATATGGCTAGTAATTTTTTTAATCTCTCGCTGTGATCTTGGTTACAAGATAGCCATTAAACAAATCTAAGCAAAAATTTCCTCTTTTTCTAAAAAGCAAATTGTATCCAATTTTTAACCCGAGGGCATATATTTAAATGCTAGATTACCGAATTTTGAATATGCTTCCTATTTCTTTTTTTTATAAATAAATATTTTGTTTTGTTAATTAAAACTTAGCTAAACATTTAGTTACAAACAGCAATGTTAAATTAATTGATTGATTCATTATGAATGATTGACTTCTGTATTTATGATTCATTCATTTGATGGCATCTGTAATAAGATGGCGTCGACTCGCAAGAAAATTATCATAGTCAGATTGTAACTGTAAGTATCCCTTTTTTTAATGAATTTACAGATCCATCTTCTTTACTAAAACAAATTATTTGGTAAGATATGTTTCTTTAGTTATTCTTCTGAAAATTCTAGAACTTGTGATTTAATCGTATGATAACACAAAATTTTATGCGTCACAACTTTCATTTTTGCAACATTCATAGTCATTTTAAATATCCCGCACAGTGCTAAAGCGAATATATTGCTAGCAAAATAGTAACAAGCCGCAAATTTTATTAATTTAGAGTTTAAAGGTGTTGAAAAATTAAATTTTACTTTATTTAAAAGAGGTATTGTCACTGACAGAATCAAGATTTTTGTTAGAAGTAAAATACCATATAAGTAATCAGTATACATAGTAAGTTAGGCCACATATTTTCTAGCAACCTATTTACTGTTTCATTTACACAAGCAGTTTTTTTCAACATTTGAATAAATTATTTAATATGAAAAAGTCATTTATTTATTTTATTATTCAAGCAGAAATAAATTGTATGTAAAAAAACAATCATGATATGTATACATATATAAGCACTCGTTTGTATCATCTTGCAATATATCTCACTTCATAAAGCCTGAATTTTGTCAAATAACGAATATTTATAAAAAGAAAAAAGTGAAACACTTGAAATTTAAAAATACCACTTTTTTATCAACCATTTTTAATTACAGTCAAAGTTCTATAATCTGCACAAGTTGGGGCCAAAGATTGTGCAGATTATGGATTATACATCATTTTATTATTAATCGACAGCATTTTAATTCTATAATAAGTATAATATGAAATCTAATAATTGATTTAATATGCTATCTCAAAAATAAAAATGCCTTTTTAAAGTTACTTTATTTAAAAAATTGATATAAACATACATTTAAATAAAAGTAATTATATATATTCTGCAATGCATTTTTTTTTTTTTTACTTTTAATAAAATAACAAGTGGCTGTTTTTTTATTGTGATTTTTTTTCAATTTTTTTTATTATTTGTTTTAAAAAATCCTTTTTTGATCATGAATTTGTAAATTTTCTTAACTGTTTCTTTCCCTGTTTACATTCGTTAAGTAACACGAATTATGGGTGTGCAGATTATTAATCTTTGACTGTATTAACATTTAATAATTACAAATTAAAATTTGATTAAATCTATATTTTATTGCATTTAACCAGTGTTAAAGTGATACTAACATTAAAATCTTGATTCAGTAATATATTTAATTATTGCAGTTTTCCAATTATAAAAATAACTATAATAGTTTGTGCTTTATATATCATTTATAAACACAATTTTTTTCATTAATTAATATGAATTTGTATTTAATAGTACTTTTATCTATTTTTATGGTACTTCTAGTTTATCCCGTTGACCAATTTCGCCAAATTATGCAAATCGCCAAACTAATAGCCAAATTATACATGTTGACATAATTTTTATTTTAAATAACGAAAAAACAAATAATTAGTAGATTATTAATAAAAATATTAATAAAAAGTCAAAATAAAAATCACTTAATGACATTTTAAATATGTGAATCGCATTTACATGTCATTGAATGTGACATTCACGATCATCCATATTCAGGGCTCGAAATGTACCGGAGCAAACCGGAACGATGTTCCGGTTCGTGAAATTATGAAAAATATTGTTCCGGTTCGTGAAATTATGCTAAATACTGTTCCGGTTCGTGAAATTATTAAAATACACTATTACAGTTTCCGAAAAACATTATTTACTTTCTGTTTCAGCTTCATCCAAAAAAAAGGATAATCAAAACGTGCTGATACGCACTTAACAGCCCTGTGGCAAGCCATGCCCTACACCCCCTTAAGCATGCACAGTGCCAAGCCCGCAGCGGCAGCGGTGAAGCAATTGTGATATTTCCTACTCTAAATGAAAGACACTCATAAGGGAAATATCTGAACTCTCCCCTCTCTGAAACTCTCCCGCTTATGAAAAACGTGCGTTAGTGAGTTGGCCGTTGATTTGATTGTTGCGTAATGTTAGTTTTCTTGTGATCCGATATTCTTTTGATATTCTTTTTATGGTTAATAATCTGATTTAGTGGATTTAACAGACTAGCATAACTGAGCATTAATCAGTACGGTTGTTTTTCATCTTTTTTATAATTTAATTATACGCATCATTAAATATAAATGTGGCTCATTAGAGAAATCTGATAAAATGATTACTAACTAAAAAATATCTATAAATTCAAATATCGTGAGTACTTGGGCTGCCTAATCCAAATAAAATGAGCAATTTAAAAAATTGGCTTGTTAAGACTGATGGTAGCAGTAAAACTTTTCTGAAACTGAACATACTGCAGCAAGAACAAGTAGCAAAAATAATTGCAAAACAGATGAAGCCACTCCACCAGCCAAAAAGCAGAAATTGAATCCAGAAGAAAATGTACCAAGTGAAAACGTTGAATTGCCAGACTTTTTGACGGAAGAAAAACTAAAACGATTGAAAGATAAGGTATTTGTACCCTATATCACAGGGCTCTCAATATGGACACCCCTAATATTTTTAAAGGTAATAATTTTAATCGAGAGATGGCTCAACATTTTCGTGAAGAAAAGCAGTTGAAAAAATAATTAAGCCTGGAAAGTGTAAAAAAGCGCGCTGTTCACTATTTAGGAGGAAACTCGTTGTCTCGAGATGTTCTGATCTTAATTACTTTTAAGCTTAAATTCTTATTAGTTATGGTAAAATTACATTAAATGATGAAAAGTGCAGTATTTTAGAAAGCTAATAAAACATATTTTCGATTGCTATTGCATATTTTGCTTAAAAATATTTTCCTTATTCATTTGTTACAAGATTTATTAAAACTACGCCCAGTTCCCAATATGGACAGCTTATGTCCCCATCGACTACAACTGTAAGAAAGAAGAAAATTCAACGTTGCCTAGCAATAAATTGTAAGGCATCAAAGTGGTAAAATCTTTGTTCAACAAGATGCCATTTAAACAATCCCCCAAAAACCTTTCTCCAAAAAATCCTTGCAGAAAAATAAAAAGAAGCCCCCCCCCCCCCCAGTGGGATATCTGTTGGTGAAATCGTAGGTACTAATGGTATGACTTCCTCAACAAAGAAGAGCTGGTACTGCTTCTTTTGCAGTATTAATGCTTTTTCAAACATGCGGCCATGCATCACATGCAGGGTTGGGTTTTTGACGTCAAAAAGTGGTTTTTGACATGACATGTCGAAAAGTGTCAAAAACCTTATACACATTTTTTTTTTCTTTTATCAATCATTAGTGATATTTTAAATTAAATAAAGCTAAAAACTGGTTAAATAATAATTTATGTATTATGTAAATATTTTTTATTTAGTTATACTATGAGTTGTAATAAAATTATGTATCACAATTTAAATTATATGTCAATTGTCATGTATAGGAAAATAGCTAAAAACATTGAAGCTACTGTACATTTTTCAAAGTATTATTTATGTTTGTATCTTTATTACTATTAAGTGTTCAGTTTGATGTAAAAAAATTTAAGTCTAATTTATGCTTAAAAAAAAAAAAAAAAAAAAAAAAAAGCTTGTGTAAATTTAAAATGATTGCTATTCAATGACTGATTATAAGTTCCTTCTATTTTTATTGATTCTAAATGTTTGTTTTCATACATAGATATAAACCACAATTGCAACACAAATGCTCTAAGAGTAATTAAAATATGAAATCAATATAATTAAATGCTCTTTAAATCAATATGTTAAAAGAAGGTGTTTTATTTTCAGTTACGTTACCCATATATATCTTCATTTTACTATGTCAGTTTCAGTTTAATTCTTTAGAACAATTTGTTTATGTTAAATTTTTCTTTTATGCATTATGAATTGCCCATCAACCCTTCCCTTTTTTTTTTTGAGTATATTATTTCAGAAGCTGTAAATCTAGCCTTTAATGCTTAATTATTTGTTTGTGGAATGTACATTTGCAAGCAAAGAACAGGTGTAACATTTTTTTCTTAATTTGGATTTTATTAACTATAACTGTATTTGGCACCTGTCTAGTATTGCACCTGCATGTGTAGAATAATGTAGTTAGGTCAGTATTGGGCAATTACTTGTCAGTTTGAAAAGCAAATCTGTGCTTTATAGAAATTATTTAATCATACTTTCTTAAAAATTGCTGAAGCTACTTCTAAGAGGGAAGTTATTTCAATTGTGGTTACATAACTTTATTCAGAGATCTTGTTTAGTTAATGTGTATTAAATCTGTTTCTGTAGTACAGATTTTTTCCTTAAGTCATGGATAAAGGTGGTAGGCCTAAAAATGCTGTGTGGAATGATTTTTTCTGTGTGAAAGATGGAAATAAAACTTATGGAAAATGCAAAAGATGTGGACACACTATGGCCAATAGAGTTGACAGAATGAAAGGTCATTCAGCAAAATGCAAAAATGCAGAGCATGTACAAGAGAAAAGAGAAGATTATGTAAATAAAGAACAAGAACATCTGCACATGGAAATTGATATTGGAAGATCTGAGAACAATAGTCATGTGAATGAAACTGTAAACAATAACCATGAAGAAAATGATTGTACTTCAAATATTACAAGTGCTAAGAAACTTTGTTTTGAACAAAATAAGATAGATAACTATATAGTAAAAACTACACCTATCATAAAAAAGCAGTTGGATCTACAAGCTAGATTCTTTTATAGCTGTAATATCCCTTTTAGCGTTGTTGAAAAAGAGGAATTTGTCAAGCTAGTACAGCTTCTTCACCCTGGATATAAACCACCTTCTCGGAAAACATTATCTGGTAGCCTTCTAGATGAAGTTACTGAAACTTTAGAAAGTGAAATGAAATCAGAACTTCAAGGAAAAGATAGTACACTAGTCGAAGATGGATGGAGTAATGTCCATAATGATGCCGTAATAGTTTCTTGCCTGCATGTTGAGGGAAAGGTTTTCTTCCTTGAAGCTACTGATTGTGCAGGTCCATCTAAAACAGCTCAGTTTTGCAAAGAAAAAGTAAAAAACTCGATAGCTCTAGCAAAAAATCAATTTTCCTGCAATGTCTCATGTGTGGTTACTGACAATGAAAGAAAAATGCAAAAAATGTGGGAGTTGTTAAAAGAAGAAAATGATGATCTTCTTGTGTATGGATGCTGTGCCCACTGGATGAATCTTCTTGGGAAGGAAATTACTCCACAAGACATCATGAAGCATATTGTGGAAATGCAAAAATACTTTCGCAACCACCACCTTCCATCTGCCTGGTTAAGTCAATTGCAAGACACTGTGAAGCCGCAGCTTCCAAATGAAACTCGCTGCAATAGCCAACTCACTTGTATTGACACTTTTATCAAAAATAGGTCAGCTTATGTAAAAATTTGTGAAGATCATGCAATTGAATCCAGAATAGCACAACTTGTGAATAATTATAGCTTATACCAACAAGCAAAATAATTGCAAATGCAGTTAAAACCTTTGGCAAATATGCTTGACAGAGTCCAAAGAGATAATGCAACATTGGTTGATGCTTGTCAAGCTTGGCTTTCTTTAGCTGTAGACATAAATCTGGCTCCATACTATGATGCAATTATGGAGCGTATGGAATCCTATCTACAACCGTTTCATTATCTGGCGTACATGACGCATCCAGCATACAAAGGTGCATATTAAACGATGAACAGAGAGAAGCAGCTCGGACATGGCTGCTTGAAAGAAACCCAGATTTTCTTAGATTTATCATTGCTTTTGAAGCTGAATCTCCACCATACCCTAAAAGTTTCTTCTCAGCTCAAGATGTTCCAGCAGCAGTATGGTGGAAAGGCTTGAAAAAAAAAAAAAAAAAAAAAAACAATATACCAAGTGATTTCATACAGCTCATGGTGCGTTCGCATTCTAGTCCATACAGCTCAGCCTCAATTGAGCGAATATTTTCAAATTTTGGATTTATCCACTCTAAATTACGAAACAAACTTGGAGTACAGAAGGCATCAAAACTAATTTGCTACCGCATGCTTCGTGGAAAAAAAGGTTTAGAATGGGATTAACATTAAAATAAGATAAAAATAATGTGTATTATTTATATTGTAATTTTATATGTTAAATTATAAGTATTTTCACCATGTACTTATATTTTTAAAAATTAAAGTATTTAGTAGTTTCACTAGTTTATATTTTTAATGTAACAACTAATAATACTTCTGATTATTCTTTATTCTATATTTATAGCTTACAGTTAATTTCTATTTTCTAAGCAACTTGTATTAAAACTGTCAAAAAATTTATTTAAGTGTCTAAAACTAAAAATTATGAAAAATTATAAATTTAATGTTGTTCTAAAAATAATAATAAACAGTTTTTGGACTCAATTTTAGGTTTTTGACACTTACTGTCAAAAACTATGTCAAAAAGGGGTTTTTGACATGACGGTTAAAACCATGGTTAAATCCGGATAAAACCGTCATACTGTCAAAAACTTGCCAACCCTGATCACATGTGGCAGATATGTTCATGAGGATTATGTGGGACTTACTGCCCATGGTGAAAAAGTTTCTATTTGTCTATGCTGTGAGGACTAAGTAATAACAGATGTAAATTCGCCGATAGATGCAGTAAAGCTAAGCAAAACCAACAATATTATTTCATAATATTTACTAGTAACTAAGGGGCTTTGCATGGGTCTTCGAAGAGTAAAACCGAGAATGACCCCCCTTTTCTAAAATGCATATTATGAAGATATTTACTGTCCCCCCTCCTTTTCCGAATACTACAAGATACATTTTTTTATTCCCTCTCCTCTAAAATCCCTTGGAAAAGTGGCTCTTCCATACATACTGTGTAGAAAGTCAATAAGGAAACACCTGTCCATAATAGGGACAGGTGGTTCCTCATATGGGCACTTGTAAACATTTTTTTGTTTTTATCATTTAAATTAAACTAGAATAATTACAAGGTCACTAATTTTTATAATGATAGTCAATAGTCCAAAGATAGTGGTCACATATTTTTGGAGTCCTATGACTTGTAGATGGGGGTGAAAAAATTACATTTTCTTTAGGGTGTCCATATTGGGTACAGGTACCTTAATAATACTTGGTTAATTGTAGACAACGGTGGATTAGGTTGTTTAATCTGCAGAAAAGTAAAATACTTAAGAGTACTTAGTGATAAAATTAAATTAATAGATCCAAAATTAAATTAATAGTTTAAAAATATAAGATGTGAATTCCTTTATTAGTTTTCATGTAGTGAAAAATTTTCTCTTCCATTTCTTCTCCGAATAAGTGACGGACGGCGGGAGGGGTTGCGCGCTGCAAAAAGAACTGTTGTTAGTAGAGACGCCATATGGGAGAAGTTCTCGCTACGAGCTTGGCAATCTGCGCTAGAGGTAAGTGCAATGATAAACAATTGTTGATGGCTTCTGGTTTGTTTACATTCAGCACTTGTATTCCTTTCAATGAACTTACATCCAATCATAAACTTTAGTTACTAAATAAATATGACAGTCCACACATACATTTAAACTTTTTAATTTTAATCTTTTGATATAACGGAGATGGAATTGTTTACATACCGGCAAAGTAGGAAAACAACCTTTTTAAGCTTAAATCGCCGAATAAAAGCGAGTCTTCAAATCCAAACTTTTAAAATTTAATTTTTTGATATAATGGAGATGGAAGAAGGCGAAATTTTGGCCTTACTGAAGACACGGACCGTTTACATTCCGCATGTTGCTTACCGGCAAAAGGAAAAAAAATCGGCGTTTTTCGTCTCGCAAACATACTATTTTACATGTATAAAGCTTATTCTGTTCAATGTAACTTTTAAAAATTGTTTTTGTCAAGTGAAAAATAAATTTAGCTATACTTTGAAAATCAAGTAGTCAAAAATAATTTTGAAAAATAGCGTTCCGGTTCGTGAAATTTTCCTTTATAATTTTGAAATAGCGTTCCGGTACGTGAAATTTTCCATTTCGAGCCCTGTCCATATTGGCATTTAATCTTATAGTTTGGCGATAATTTTTTGGTCGACGGGTTAACGTAGAAGTACCACTTTTATTATTTTACTTCCTCCAAAATAAAAGAAAAGACCTCTGATTTTTTAAAGCAATTGTAATAATTTACAGTATTTATAGGTAGTTTCCATGTGTTTATAATAATACTTTACAGGATGATCCAAAATTCAATCAACAAATTAACCCTTTCTGGGACAAATTAATTCCATTGCTCAAGTGTTCAAATTAATACACCAGAATTTGAAAGGAAATTTATTTATAAATATGAAAAAGCTACATTTTACTTACATAGCAAACCAAAAAATTGTTTAAATCAAAATTATGGTGCCATTGTAGCATTTAAAAATTAAAATTAACTGGTTTCATAGGCATACAACCGTCCATCAAGGAGTTAAGAGGAAAGATATAAGGCAACAGAAAGATTAAAAATAACCATCAGAAGTATGATCAGAAAGGTTTATAGTGGTGAAGTCTACAATATTTGTGAACAAGGGAAATTTGAGCTTAGAGTTGGGAAATTCTAGATTTTTTAAAGACCTTATCCCTTACAAAAAAAAAAGTAAAATGTGTGTATAATTTTTTTATTGTTATTGTTGTTTTGGTGATTTGTTTCCTGACTGTAAACAAGTTAAATAATCAAAATACAAAAAGAAAAGCAACCTGACTCAGTCTGTCATGTTGCTTCTCTATTAAGAAAATATCATACCAAACATTGACATCTCTATTACAGTCCAACTATAGCTGATCTTTAACATTTATTTCCTCCCAAACATTGTTCGTTACTCAATAATTTCTTATTAAGTATCATTGATATTATTTTCTTATGAAAAGCCATTGTGATTCAAACACACAAATCTTAAGTCAATGCTTGTTGACTTAAAAAAAGGGGGTCATTCCATTTTAAATCTCTAAAAATAAAATCAAACATTTGCTAAAAACATATCCTACTTTCACAAATAAAAATCACACTAAACATTATTCACATGTCTTCCGTTTGTGCTAAAGCAACTAGTTATTGCCAGATTGACTATTAAAGGCTCTTAGATGTTTCCATCACTGCCAGACATCATGCAAATATACAAATTTTCTTTTGCATTTTATTCTATTTACTATGGCCCTTTCCCCCTTCATTTTGATATCGAATAGCATAAAAAAAAATAAGTTGAAATCTTATTGCTCTATACATACATGCACATAGCATTTGAGTTGGAATTTAATTTGTTATAATTTGGGAAATTTTTAATTTCCCCTCCTTATAAATATGTGTCACTATGCCCCTAATTTCTGTTGATCATAGGCATTTCAATAAACAATTTCAAATTTAGCATTTTTTGTATTTTACTTGGTGTACGTAAATTCTAAAGATCATATACAAGACTGCACAAAAAATGTCAAGTGCAGTATTAGCAGAAATTCCCTAATGGGAATTTTTAGCAATGCCATACATTTAGTTGAACGAACTTTTAGCATACATTTTTTAATCCCCCCGTCTCACTTTCCCCCTAATTTCTGTTGATCATAGGCATTTCAATAAACAATTTCAAATTTAGCATTTTTTGTATTTTACTTTGTGTGTGTAAATTCTAAAGACCATATACAGGACTGCACAAAAAATGTCAAGAGCAGGGTTGGGTTTCTACTGGAAGAAACCTATTTCTTCCCAGACAGTGGAAGAAACTGGAAGAAATGGAAGAAACCAAAACAAATGCTCAAAGTTAAAGTATATTAACTATGTAAAAAAATTAAAGTTTAATTACATGAAATCTAAATTGGAAAATTTAATTATTATTAAAAATATTATTTTTGCAAAGATAAGTTATTTTTTTAATAACAAACTTCAGGTTCAGCAGACATTTTCAGGTGATGGAATTTTACTACTCTGGGGGTAGAGGGTTGGAGTTTTTTTTATTAATTGATCCATTTACATAAAAAAAGAAACTATGTACAAATTGTTTATTTTTCATATAAAAATATTATTTTTATATAAAAGTGCATTATTTTAAACTGTACAACACAGTGAATAAATAAATTTGTATTTTTTTTTTTTACATTTTTCATCTAGCATGAATATCTCAATGCTGATTTTAAAAGATTAGTGATCTAAAAATATCTATGGGTATGTCAGAATGCTTTTAAACTATTCTGAAGTGTAGGACATGAAAAAAAAATCATTTTGCTTTCATCCAATTTTTTTGCTGTACTATGTTGCATTGTAGTAAGAAAAATAAGGATTTTAAGGATTTTTTTTAAATACTGGGGATAGAACGAAACAGGTTTTAAGCCCAAGACCAAATTTAAGTGACTTTTCTATTTTTTGCCTGAAAATGATAGCATCAACAATTTTTTTTAAGTAATTAAATTGTATGTTTTAATGTAATTAATACATACATAAATATGCATAATTGTAAATCAATTACATGTGTCATATTTATTTATTATGTGCAACTGTTAAAAATCCAAAAACTTTATTTTCACATACAATAATAAATAATTAAATTCATCCATGACACAGAAAGATTTTCTAATTATACGAATTTCATTTAATTAAAAAATATTTTAGTTTTAGGTATACACAGCTTGATTTTTCTTCTATAATAATTTTTGTAAAGGATCATTTGATATTCTAGAACATTTTTAAAGAATATTTGAAACGTAATGCAGTTTAAACTAAAAATGTTCTATGAGATGGTAAGAATTCATGATTGATAATTATAAACAATGACTTTCATTGCAATACATTCGAGTCGATACAGTTCGAATCAATCACTAATGTTGAAAATTTCCAAAGGAATAAAAAAGATTTTAGAATACTGAGTGTTTTGGTCTGGCCTGATTTTCGCCCAAGTTTTTGGCAACTCTGATTTTGGTCCGAAAACGAAATCGTATTTTTGGTTGATCTCTAATTAATACATTAATTATTATACATTACTTACATTAGTAAAGAATCTCTACTATTTACTTCTAGTTTCAGAAATTTAAATAATAAAAAAAGATGATGGTTAAATTGAAATGGATAACATTTAATTGATTTTGTGTATTTTGGATAAAAAATCTTTTCATTTAGTCAATGGTTGAAGATCTCTAGATAAATGTCGTATGTGATCATGGCTAAAAAACTAATATAATTGTTAATTTAGCATATATAGTTAATTAAATTTGTTTTGGTCCAGAGAAATTAATTTTTATAAGATTATAGGAAGAAGATATTTATTATATCTTACAAAATTGAAAATATATGGTAAATTCTTAAAGAAAAACAGTTTCTTTTACTTGGAAGAAACCTATTTCTTCTGGACGGTTTTTTCCACTGCAGAAGAAACTTGCCAAACCTGGTCAAGAGCAGTATTGGCAGAAATTACCTTATGGGAATTTTCAGCAATGCCATACATTTAATTGAATGAACTTTTAGCATACTATTTAGCATACATATAAATTTTCAGATTATATACAGGACTGCACAAAAAATTCTAAAACTTAAAAAAAAAGATTTATTCAACTGTTTGTGTTACGATTTTATCTGAGTCATTTTCAAATCAAGTAGATAAAAATATTCTTAAATTACATGACTTGTGAAATGCAACCACACAAATTTCCACGTACTCTTTCATATTATGTATGTTATTGTTTTATTTTGCATAGTTGTTTATTTCTATTTTTGTAACTATTGACTAACTCAAACCATAGTTTTGTTAAGTTAAATGATGATGTATGAGGAAAAAACCTATTTTTACCATTTTCATTTATGCCTTTTAGCAATTAAAATAAGTACACAAGGTGTTAATATTTTATATATAATTATAAATCTATTTAAAGATTTCTGAAAACTTTGTATCAGATATTGCAATAGAGTACCGAAGCGTCACTAGAGATGGGAATGCTCGGAAAAAAACCGGAAAAATTGGGAAAAAAAACGTTTTTTTTTCAGTTTTTTTCCGAAGGCTTATTTTTCAATTTTTCCGAACTGGAAAAATTGAAATTTCATTTGTAAAATAATGTATTGAAAATTTTGTAATAGCTACATTCTCATACTTTTTATTTTATTTATTTTTATGTTGAGTGTCCCACATGAAAACTTTAATGTGGGTAATCTGATCTCTGAACAGAAATCTATTTGAGAAGACTTAAAAGGATCCTTCACATTTTTTTCTACCTTGAAACACAAGACCCTTAGCAAAATTTCTCTTGAAAATATACATTTCAGAAAAAAGTTTCAGCTCCAAATTGAATCTTTCACAAATGCAGTGACTGAAGAAAAAAAATCTCATGCCATATAGCAGCTGAATCTTATGAAGTTGTATATTTGTATGAATAACTTTATAAAAAATGTCTAAATAGGAACCTAAATTTAGTAATAATTTCTAATTCACAAATTCTGATTATATTTTGTACAAGTATATAGAAGAAGTTCACAATTTCACAAAAACAGGATTACATGGAAAAAAATCTAGATATATAATTATATGCAACTTCTCTTTTTAAAAATTAATTCATGTGCAAAATTATTTTAATAATATGCTGATTAATGGAATTGATAAAATTAAAAATTTAACATAAAATTTGAAGCATGCATTTATTAATTTCTTCTATCTTTACAAGAAGTAAGTATTGAATTCATGAAAAATTTGATTTCCAGTTTTTGGTGTATTTAAACGTTTTAGAAGATCCTGAACACGATTTGGTGGTTTTTGGGAAATATCTGTCACTTTGTTAATCTGTATGTGGTACGTGACAAAAATTTTAATGGGCACTCTATCTTAAGAACTGATGCACATGATTTCACAAAACTTTAGATTCAGTTACACATTGATATAAACTTGAAATATTTAGTTATTAGTGTATGTCGCCCAACCGATAGCGCTGCTATGCTGCATTATTTATGATTTCCACAATAGTATCTCAAGAACTAATGTATGGATATTCATAAAACTTCAGATTAAGTTAATCCTTGATATAATTTCATGTGTCATTAATTTTTGGTGTAAATTGCAAAACAGATGATGCTGCTATGCTGTATTATTCATAATTATCGTAATAGCTCTATCTCAAGAACTAAAGACCGATTTTTCATCAAACTACAGATTCAGCCAGTTCCTGATATATATTAATGTTGTTTAGTTTTTAGTGTAAATTGCACTATAGGTGGCACTACTATACTGAATTTTTCAAGATTTCATTATAGCTGATTAATTAAATGTTTTTTCAAGGTGTTGAATCTATAATTGACCTCCATAATATACAGTAATGTTGCAAAACATGGGCAATTTGCATTAGAAAAGTACAACAGCGATGAAAAAAAAATAATACATATTTTATTACAAGTAACTATGTTCTAAATTACACTTTTCCTCTTGATTAAACTTTGAATTTCAGTAGTTTTTTAAAGTACAGTAGAAGTTTATCTCTGTAACTACTTTTGTTAATTCCTCAAATAGCAACCATTTTCTATTTGTAGTGTTCTGTTTTCATAACTTTTGAGATCCACTCTTAGAAATATGAAATTACCATATGGAAACATTATTGAATATGGTTTCTTACTTAAGAATGGAATACCTATTATACCAAATCTGGTATTATACCAGATTTCAGGATAAAAAGAAAAAATTATGTTTAATTAAACTTAAATATATATATATATTGCTGGTTTCAGTGAGTAAAAAGCTAATAGACAATAAATCCTATGCTGTTTTTTAGTTGAAGTTTTAGAAAGCCAAACTAAACTTAGTTTTGTTTGAGATTGGCAAGCTATACCAAAACTAAACATATTTTTTTAAAGGAAATAAAATTATGATTGCAAGAAAAAAATGTAATATTGTAAAAAAATACATTTTTTAAACAAACAATGGAATTTTTGAATACTGACATTCATAATAATGACAAAACTGCAATAATTTATTTCTTTAAACTAGTATCATTTACTTAAAAACTATACTTATGTAAATGGGATGTATAATTTATTTCATTCCAAACTGCAGACATATTGGCACAAGTTTTTACATTAGTTTAATTAGTAGTTAAACATGTAACTGAAAAATCATTTCAATAGCGATATGATATAACAAACAATAGCGTTTAATAAAAAATCTTAGGCTGTGGGGAAGAAAAACTGAACTTTTAAAATCAGGCTTTGTTTCTTTCTTTTTATTTTGTAATATAAAGTGAAAATATTTTTCTTTTAGTACAAATAAATGAAAAAAATGTTTATTATTTAATATTTTCTAAGAAAATATAGTTTATTTGGGAGGAACAATCATGAAAAATCAACTTTTTCAATTTTTCCGTTTTTTCCGAAAAAAACCGGTAAAAAGCCAGTTTTTTTCCGCCACTTATATTTTTCCGGAAAATTTACATCTCTAAGCGTCACACATATAAAACATTTGACGATGCTGTGAATGTATTGAGTGCAAAGTATGGGTAATTTTTCTTTTTTCTAATATTAACTTTAGACAAAAGAAATTCCTACAAAACAGCTTGTTTTTATTGCTTTTTTTGCATAGGTCATGCAATTTTTTTTTTCAATAAAATTCAATTGTTATTTTAATATTGGTAAACACTGATAAAAAAGTATAGACACTATTTTTGATCTATAGCAAGAGTGTTGATCTTTTTTCTTGCCCCCTTTTATTTACTCACAATCATTTTTGAGTACCCGAATTATGTTTTACCATACACCTATCTGATAAACGATGCTTTTGAGATTCTTGTGCAACAGACTCTCTCACATCTGCAGCCCTAAAATCCACACATCATAGCAAATGTGAACAATGAAACTTTCAGTTCGGAAGTAAGGGCTAGATTACAGAATTTTTTTAGTTGAGTTCACATAGGTATATATGTATTTCATGATGATTCTGAACTCAAGATTTTTCACGAACAAAGTACAAGTTAATTTCTGAAAAAAAATCAAGATATTGTCGATATAATAGGTAATTGTGATGTTTTAACTAAATTAATTTATGCATTAAATCAAGCTTTTTTGGTGTTAAGACTGGCTAAACCTGAATAAAACTTCTTTACTTTGATGTTGATGGGAATTAATAGGGTATCTTTATGAGAAAAGTTTCATTGAATAATTCAAGAAAAATGAACTTTATTAAGCATATTTAATTGTATTTTATTAGCTATTTACATGACCTTTACTTTTAATAATTTAATATATTTTTAATTATCTTACATTTTATCATTTTACTTTATTATGTTTACTTAATATTTTAATACCAAGTATTCATTATAATTTTAATTGCATTATTACTTTCAAATTAATGTATAAAAAATGTAAGCCAATCAGTGACCATAAATCTGCACAATTCTAACATCTGAGCAACCTCTGGTCTCAAGCTGTGTGAATTTGAGGAAGTTTTGTGTTCTAAACTTGTAAAAGTGTGAGGGAAGAGGAGGAAGATTTCTAATCTAGTTTAAATTCAAGCAGGAGTATCTGTTTTAACTGTAAGATAGTGGACGTATTATAAATTGCTTGATATAATTTTGGAAGTCATATTATGCCACTCAGTACTTTTCCTAATTAAATGTTGCTTTCGCAATTATAATAAAAAAATATGATGTTATTATTAATCTTATTATTGTTATTATACAACTATTATTGCTGTTATTATTGTGGTCTTGAGAAAAAATGACCTGACTTTTAAACATTAAAAGCTCTCGTAAGAATGCAAAGTGGATTTTTTTCCTATTAATGCACTCAGCACTTTCATTAAAGAAATAGACATACTCTACATTGAATGTAACGGCGTTTTCATGTACAGAAAAGTAGAAGAAAAGGATCTAGAAAGGTGTAAATCCTAGCAGTCTTGTTTCTAATAATGTCCGCCCCTTCCCTGAAATCTCTATTTCTCTATGGGTTCTGATTTGTTAATAGTCTGAAATTTAAACTGTTTCTGGGTTGATGCAATTTCCTTTGCTTGAAAGAAAGCTCTTCTTTTCTTTCTTTTCAATAATAAAAATTTGGGATTAAAATCATCTCAAATTTTACTTTTTATCAATCTGTTCAACTTTTTTTTTCTTTGTAACTTTAATAGTGCTTCTTTTACATTAGTCTGGATAATTCCTGAAGTTGACCAACGTTATTTGTGCATATGAAAAGTTTATTTTCAGCATAGAATTAATTCTATAGCGATGCATTTTTATAGAATGTGATTCTTTTGAAGCGCCTGTAAAATGGATCTCTGGTATCAGTTCTATTCCTTAACTTAACATTCTCAAACGATAAAAATATTTGTAATCTTTTTGTTGTTTATATTTCTGAAATTTTTTATAGCTTTCTTAAAGACTGCAAACCGAGACACGTGGATAGTAGCAGTTCGTCATAAAAATTGGAGTCCATCACAGCATAGTTTACTGTGTTCTTTCTTAAACACAGCATACCAAGACACGTGTGATTAATTAAATATGATACCATGATTAATTAAATACTATTAAATTAAGAAATAAGCCATTACTTTAATGTATTTTTAATTTTTCTAAAAGAAAATGCTGAATAGGTTTTTCAAAAAAAGGTAAAAAAATTCAAAAATTCCAATTTTTTGCTTAAAATGTATTTTGATATCCCTAGTCTATTCTGAGTTAAGTTCCAGTATAAATATCCATTGATTATAAATCGATCAAAAAAAGCTTTTATCTGCATCGATTTCCCCCTCTAATGTTAAGTTAGTGCTTTTCTGAAGAATATCAAGCATCAGAATCTTTAGAGTTTTGGAAATGTGATTCATGCATGATAAATACAGTAGACTCCTTCAAATCTGCACAGCTTGGAACCAGGTGTGCAAATTTTAGAATTTTGTAAGTTTATGGACATGGGTTTGTTTACATTTTTTTAAAAAATAATTTGAATGCAATTAATAATTAAATCGAAATTATAATCAATGCTCGCAATGTTGTAAAATATTTAAATGATTAAGTAAATTAATAAACCAAAAAATAAATATTTAAATAATTTAAAAGGATTAAAATATTAAAAGCAAAGGTGAACAAAAAATGAAAAATGTATAATTAAATATTCATTTTAAAGATGAAGTGTATTTTTCCAAAAAATATTCAATGACATTTGAATTATATAGGTGCGCTACTAATTCTCATCAAAATTTAAAAATAAGAAAAGTTTATTTCAGGTTTAGTCAGACTTAACAATCAAAAAAGCTTAATTAATGCATAAATATATTTGGCAAAAAAGATTGTGATTACTAATGATATCAGAAATACCTTGAATTTTTTTTTAAATAAATTTTTTCTTCTTTCATTAGAAAGCATGAATTCGGTAATATTGGCGAAAATTACTGGTTGAAAAATGTATAGAATTGATATAAAAATAAAAAAGTCGAATTTTATCGCTATATCTGATTTGAAAGTTTCATTGTAAATTATGTGCAGATTTTAGAGAGTTGTGGCTTTTAGGATTGCGGATTTGAGGGAGTCTGTTGTAGTATTGTTATAAAGTTTGCCTTTTATAATGTGTTTAATAATATTCTGTAATATATATCTTATATAATATACATCTGTGTGTATATATTTATTTTATTTATTTTTACAAAATAATAAAAAGCATGTTAATATCACGTAAGTTACAAAGCTTTCTCTGCTAAATTTATAGTTCATTTCACACTTTTTTGGAGAAATTTTTCTATGAGTTAGATAGAAATCCGTATTTAATTCAGCATTAACTAGACATTCGATATCCTCAAAATGTTACTTTATGTTTGTATTTCTTCCTGTGCAATTTGAGTAATATTTTTAAAATAGAGGGCGATCCAGGAAAAAAATATTTTCTAGTTGACCCTTCTTCACAAAATTCCATTCCATTGTGAAAAAAAATTGCCTTTTTATGCTAACTTTTATATTTTGTTTGTGTTTAAAATGTGTGTAAATATTGAGAAATTCAATCAATAATAGACAGATTCAGATAGACTACACTTAATCTAAATGAAAACTGTTACTACCACAAACGGATCTTTACCCTATAACATACATAAAAATAATAATAATCTGTGGTTATAAATTAGTGATTAAAAAATCTCCTCCTTTTTATATAAAAAGCGTTAGAACAAGAAATATAATATAAATTGAGAATTGCATTAGTACTTTGTCAGTTTTGGGTGTATGTTTATCATGATTGTTGTATCAGAATGTTCTAAGTGTTTAATTAAGCTTGATATGCTCTAAAATGAAGTACTCTCATTTTTTTACATATTTTTTACTAAAGTAACCAAAATGTTTAAAACAAATTATTGAGTAGTTTCCCTATTTTCGGAGTTGAACTTTAATAAATTACTTCTGCTTCTAAGATTTGAGGCATCATAAATTGAAACTTGCATTTCCTTGTCTATCATTAAGTATTTAAATTATATTCCTTTTTATAAACAAACTTGTGATAACATTTAAACAAATATTCCAAATGTGCTTAACCACTTCACTGTTTGCCCCAAGATAAGTCGGGGACAAAGACTATTTCCTCACACCTGTCGCCTGTGAAGTGTTAAAAAACTTCTCATATCTCCTTGAAAATAAAGCAATTTTTTATGATAGTTTAAGGGCATCTACATCAGTAAAGAAAATATCGAAGATGAAAAGCTCGGAAATGCACATTTTTTTAAATTGCATCTGTGAGAAAGTCTAAAAGTAAAAATTTAATCTATGCATAGAGGATTTGTCAAATGTTAAGTTATGCAAATTTGTAGTTGAGTATTACAAATAAATCTAAAATCAAATAAATCTTCGTAACTTTATACGTATGTGCTTGTTAAAATTTCAAAGTAATGTATTGGTACGGCACTTAACTGCAAACCGTTTATGATTCGTTCAAAATTTAGAGATATTCTAGATTAACATACACCGTAATTTCTGGAAGAAACGCCGCATCGGGAAAATTTGCTCAAAAACGCATCGTCGTAAACGCTGCAGGTGAAATTTCCGCAGTGATCGCGATTGACGTGCTAAACAGACACACATTAATAAGCTGTATTAAAATACATAAAAATGACATTTTTAATCAGAAGTTAACAATTTAAATACAAAATTTGAAATTAATAATATTATTTCAATACCGTATTTTTGGCAATAAGCGGCGCTGTGCATACGGTTCAAAAGTTAAAATATGTTTAGTGCGGCGCGGCGGATACGGTGATTATTTTTTCTTACAGCAATATGTATTAAAGAGGTGATTCTGTTCCGAAAATTATGAAAAGGCAGTCATTAATACAAAAATTTGAAATGTAAAAAAATTGGGAATTAAAACGGCCTATAGAGGCGCTGCTCGCAGCCTTCGATACAGGATAACTGTCCGTTTAATTTCCCTTTAACTAATGTTAAAGTCCCATTGAAAAAATTCTTTATTATAAATGTATTTAAAAGTTTTTAGATATTCAAATTCGTATAATATTTACTTCCTCATATAAGACAGAAAACAAATGTCACAAGAAATCTGAAATTGTGCAAAATAATAATTATTCTGAACTAATTTAAAACGCATGTAATGCAATGAGCTTACACGGCGTTATCCTGAATGGAGAAGTAACATCTTTTCTCCACCAGATGGCGTATTCGAGAGCTTGAATCGCCAATAATGCGAATCTCAACAAATGGTCGTCAAAAAAATCTATTTGCAGAAAAAATAGCTAGCTTCATCAAAGATCGCAGTAAAAGCAAGAATTTTATCAAAGCATCATGGGAAAAAATGAAAATTTAATCAAAGGGTCGCGGGAAAAAGTAACTAGCTTCATCAAAAGTCGCAGAACACGAATTTTATAAAAGTGTTGTGGAAAAATGCTGATTTCCTAAAAGACTGCGGAAATGCAAATTTTTCAGAAGGACTGTTTGAAAGAATATGTATCAAAGGATCGTAAAAAAAGTAACTTTTCTTTATGGATCGCAGTAAAAACATGAAATTTGTCAAAGGATCGTATGAAAATCAAGTATCTCGCCAGAAAATTGAAGAAAAAACGAAAAATTTCATCAAAAGATTGTGAAAAAAAATCCCAAATTTCATGAGAGTACCGTGGAAAAACGCGTATTTCTGTAAAGGATCACAGAAAAAAAGGGAATTTCTATATAGGATTTTTCGAGTTAATATACAATTTTTTTTATTATTTAGATACTTTTACTTTCGGAACCGGTTTTGAAAATAAACGTATCCCAGTAAAAAAAAAAAAAAAAAAAAAAAAAAAAAAAAGGAAGTCGAAAAAGTAATAAGCGGCTTTTGTAAAGAACGATTTCCACTAGCTAATGCAAAAATAAATAAATAAAACATAAACAAAATATTGAAGTGCAAACTAGATCTTTTTAAAAATGTCTTCCATTTTATTAATATTAGCAAACGGGTGTTCTCGTATAAATAACCGATAGAGATTGCATTTTCAATGTGAAAGTTCACCGAGAATGGCACGTGTTTAGCTAAATTCCTCCAGATTTCATTCTTTAAAATAAGATGTTAATGAAAAATGAAGTATATTTTGTGAAATTTAATTGCTTGTTTTAAATAAATACTCTTTTCCTTCCGTTCTGCTTGCGAAGTATTTTTGGTTTTTGACTGTTACTCATTTGCATAGCAAAACATTATCAATGAATCACTTATCATATTTTTACGATGTCCGAGTTGCCTCTGCTAAATAAACAATCATGTCATAAGGGTTTTTTCTTCCAGTGAGTCAAACAGTGAGCTTTTTGATGGGTATCTATAATATTCTTAAAACTAACATATTTTAATAAAAAATGATATTCAGCCTAACTTATTACTATTGCTGAAAATTTTAACAAAATCGGTTAAATAATAACGAAAATATTTTTTTCGTTTTCTATAGAGAAAAAAATAGAGTTTTGTTTTAGTTTCATATTTTCCGTTCATTATTTCTTTTCGCTACTCGAACAGTTTTTTTCAACTACGGAAAACTTTCTGACTTATTCATGGGATTTTTCTTTTTTTACTTTTTAAAGAAATACAATTCGCACGAGAACTCTATAAAAAATGGAGTCTGGTTACGCCGGGCCCGGACTTGATTGCATTGAGTTTTCTTGGCTGGGTGGGGCAAAATTTTAACATTTCAGGCCGGGCTAATATATTTCGTTCGGCTGGATCTGGAAATTTCGGTTCATCCACATTACTTTAAATTTGATGTCTGAATCTTTACAACAGGAAAAAAATTCTGATTCATATTTTTTTTGAAAGGTTATAAAAGAAGAGGGGGGGAGAAGAGCCACTTCTGCATTAACTATGCATTTTCCGTGCCCTTTTGGTGGAATTTGCGTTTTATTTATTTTTTATTATTATTTATTTTTTTTCTTTTTTCAATTTTATGCACAATTTGGGCAATTTTTTGCTGTCTTTTAATGAAATTTGCCATTTTTTCGTACTATTTTTACAAAACTTGCCGTTTTTGTGATCTTTTGACGAAATTGTCGATTTTTTAAACTATTAGCGAAATCGAAATTAATTTTTTTGGGACCATTTATCGGAATTCGCGATACATTTTATGTCCGAAATTTTGAAGTTATGACCGATTTTTTTTTAATTTTCGAAAAATTCAGAAAAAATATCACTCTTGTTTGAAAAAAAAAAAAATGCGCGTAAATGCCGCATCGCTTGAAATTTTATTTTAAAACACGTAAACGACGCGGTGTTTCTTCCGAAAATTTCAGTACTGATAATCTTAATTTTTTACCCGAATACCTGTAGGTTAATGCATCACGAAAAAATTTGGTTAATTTGTGTTGAAAGTTATGACTAATGGCTTCTAATTTTGAACCCTGATCGAAATATACGTTCGTAAATGGTGCATAGCCTGCGGACTATACACCGATGCATCTCCGCGGCTTGTACACGAACTTTTTTCTGCACTGCTTGATTTAGGGGTGCAGGCTATATACCCGAAAATACGGTAATCTATCACACACAGATTTAAACATGGTTAAAGTACTGTTAAAGTGTTAAAATATTGCAATACAATGTAAATTGCATTCATAATGCAAAATGTTTTCCTTATTAATCGTTTGTGTTAGTTAAAAAAATATATTAAATCTGGAGGAATTTCGAATAAATGCTTCTAAATATCACAATTCCCCTTGCTGTAAAAATAAATTATTTAATTCACATTGCTTATAAGATGTATCATTGTTTTCATAGATAGCTATGAAATTATGAAATTTTCTCCATAATTTTCTATTATTTTTAATTGTTAAATGATTTCAAAAATATTCTTTAAAAGTGCTTTATTAATGAATGTTAATAAATGTAATAATTATTAATTTATTTATTCTTTATTTATAACATTTATTTCTAATTTGTATTAATAATGTTTCCTTTATGGTTAAATCTAGTTGTAATGAGAAAATTAATCTGACTAGCTATTGGTTCTACAAGCATCGGTTATTTGAGAGTCTATTTCAACTCAACTTTCTGCATTAATTTAATATTACATAATAAGTTTATTTTTTGTAAAATTCTTTTTCATGAATCTTAAGTGTGATCAGATTGTGTTCCTTATATTTATTGCAGATGCAAGAAGCCATGAATATAGATGAACATCACATTACTCTAAACTGTCTTTAAAGTGCAAAATATGCAGCAAAATATTTCTTCACAAGAGTTTTTAGGAAAAGTAAGTTCTGACTCACAACAAGGAAAATTGTTTGTTTGTGAGGTATGCAGCAAAGGGTTTTCGAGAAAAGATCATTTAAGCAAACACCTCTTAATTCACACTGGTGAGAAGCCTTTTGTCTGTGAGACATGCAACAAGAAATTCACTCTAAAGGGTCCTTTAAGGAAGCATCTGTTAATACATACTGGCGAGAAACCTTTTGTGTGTGAAATATGCAACAAGATATTCTCTCAGAAGTTTCATTTAAGCAGGCATCTGTTAATACATACTGATGAGAAACTTTTTATTTGTGAGACATGCAACAAGAAATTCGCTCAAAGGGATCATTTAAGAAAGCATCTATTAATACATACTGGCGAGAAACCTTTTGTGTGTGATATATGCAACAAGATTTTTTCTGAAAAGGGTAGTTTAAGCAGGCATCTGTTAATTCATACTGGCGATAAAGCCTTTGTTTGTGAAATATGCAACAAGAAATTCTCTCAAAAGAGTAGCTTAAGCAGTCATCTTTTAAATCATACTGATGAGAAACATTATATGTGTGAAATTTGCAACAAGAAATTCTTTTGTAACAGTCATTTAAGAAAACATTTATTAATTCACACTGGTGAAAAACCTTTTGTGTGTGAAATCTGCAACAAGAAATTTTCTGAAAAGGGTAGTTTAAGCAAGCATCTGATAATACATACTGGAGAAAAACCTTTTGTTTGTGAGACATGCAACAAGAAATTTTCTCTGAAGTGTAATTTAAACAGACATCTTTTAATACATAGTGGGGAGAAATGTTTGGTGTAAAATATATAACAAGAATTTATCTTAAAAGACTGTTTTAAGGAAGCTTTGCGCAATCTATATTATTTAACCTATTTATGCGAGATATAAAAAAATTCAGAAAAGCCATCTGTTTGTTTTTTCTGCCATAATTTGTTAATTGTGATTAACTAACATTTTTGCTTTTTGTATTTAGAAACTTTGACAAACTCTAGCATTAAAATAATATTTTATTTAAAATGTTAGAGTAACTAAAATGAAACGACGAACAACCAAATTATATTTCAATTCAAATTAGTAAACAAATTTTATTTTATATTTATTAGGTTTAACTGTACTAGTAGATCGAACCCGGGCATCCCGGGTTGCATAGTAAAGATAAAAACAATATTTTTTAAATTTAAAATTGAAGACTAATAAATTTTCTAAATATAATATGCTTTTTAGATTACCATTTGACACTAAAAAGGCATTTTTTATCATTTAAGCGTCTTGCTGATGTTTTTCATTCATGCTGAATTCATGAAATAATTGTGAAAAGTATTGATTTGAAGATTTGTATTTGATAACTGTCCATAGTTTTTTATGCTATACAATTAAAAATTAACATTAATTTATATCTTGTGTTAAATCATCTTCTGAATTAAGATACTGCACGACGGAAAAATCGTGGCTAGGCCGCTTAAAGGGTTAAACGGAAAATATCAATTTTGGAAACAAATAAAGCTTTGAATTTAGAATCAAAAGTCATATTTCCGTATTAGACGCATATCAGAAGTTATCTGCCGAAGATTTTGTTACTTACGGCCGCGTTTTTATTTTTGATCATTTCACTGCTACGAGCGCGTATTTCAATCACAATGTCTGTTTAACTTGTATTTACTTATATTATTTTATTGAACTATTTATCGAGGGAGTTTTAATTTTGCTATAATATGTTAGCCGGAAACAAACGAGATCTCGTTACATTGTTTTAAGGGCACATATATGAATCTTTTGTAATCTTGATTAACGCGGTAGAGATAATTGTAAAAATTATTCGCACATGATTTTTTTAATTACAGCTAATCAGGTTAATTCAAATACAGTTTTTCAAACAAATTAGAATCCAAAATACTTTTTCTTATTTCGCTGTGTAAAAATTTAAATTGTTTTGATTACATGTTATGTTTGTGTTTTATTAATCAATTCATCTGTGTATTGCACCATTTATTTACTTATTTATTCGTGCAGCTTCAATTTCACTCTGGAAAATTATTCGATACAATATTTATAGACTTATGTGTAAATAGTGTATTTGTATTTCTTAATAGAGATTAAAATAAAATGCTTGAAAAATATAAAATAATAAAAATAAATAAGGCAGATGAGATAGAGTTTTCAATCAAATTGCATTTGAAAGTTGATCTGTTTTCCTATACGACGAAATAAAAATTAAAAATGTGCGATGGTTTGAGGATTAACAAAATTGCAGAGAGTCATTTCACCGTGAAATGTTGCCATTCGCAAAATGTCGTCACTGCTACGCACGGATACATTTGTTCGTCGTCATGTTGATAGATATGTTGCGCATGTGAAAAATCTTACGCGCATATTATACTGCAAAAATATAGAAACAACAGCACATGCATTTTTTTAAAGAAATTTAGTTCCAAAGTTAACTCTATGATAAATAAAAAAATTGTTTTATAAATTAATCTACACAAACATTGCCTGACATCACTTCAATGTGCAAAGAAAATTTCGTATATTCCGTGTAACACGCGTACCAATTTTTATTTATCATGCCAAACCCATTTTACAATTGCATTTTAAACCTTAGATATTGGTGAATTATGAAATGTCATTTCATCTTTTTTCCCCTTTCGGATCAATTTTCTATGTGAAAAATGTATGTATTTCTTTTTTGAAAAAATATTTGGGAAATTGAATTGGTGCTGAATAAAAAGTGAAAAATAATTACATAAAATATATAATTATTCCATTAAGAAGATAAAAATTATGCAATTTAGTTTTGCATTTTCCTTTTGGAAAAATGACATGTAACAAAAAAGAACTAAAAAACATATGCTGTAACAAGTAAGCTGAAAATTCTAAAAGAAATTTATTAAGCAAATTACAGATGGACGACAAAATAATATGAATACCTGTGAAAAAGTACCATGTATTTCACATTTGCAGTACAGCCGTGCCACCAGCAACAGAAATCTGCCCCCTAATGAGCGTGAAGAGGAAGGTATCAATCTGTCAACAGTTGTAACCTGTGTTGCATGCGTCTATCGATCTATCTGTGATAAATTGAAATGTCAGACCTGTCAGAGTTCTAAAGAGGAATGATTGTCAGAGCGCGTTTAAGTGGAGCATCGGTAACGGAAACAGCAAACCTTTTGCAAGGAGTTCGATATCAGCCGTTATGAAAGAGGGCAAGACGAAGTCTTCAAAACACAACAGTAGCCAAAAGTCCAAGCTTGCTGACAGGGATAGACAAGTGTTGAAGCGCATAGTAATCCAAAAGCTGAAGCAATCGTTATCCGATGTGGACAGTCATCTCCGGGACCCTGTTTCAAGTAAAACTATTGAAAGGTAACTTCATGCTGCGAGCATTTATGGCAGAGAGTTAATTCGAAAACCCTTGGCGATAACAACTAATGCTTTCAAGCGACGCCAGTAATGCAGAGATCACAAAGGGTGGTCCCCACAGCAGTGGCGATAAGTAATATGGTTAGATTAATCTTCACTCACCCTATTTCAGACGACCGGACGTGCTTATGTCTTGAGAACATCCATAGAAGCGTTTAGTTCTGAATGTCTCATGTCAACTTTGAAGCATATCGATGGCTCCATTATGGTATGGTGTTCGATATCTTGGCGTGGTTTTGGGCCACTTGTTATTCTCCATGAGAGAATCAAATACAATCGCTATCGAAGCATTTTAGGGGATCAAGAAAAGGGTTTGTATCGGGTCGGAGAAGACGGTACTTTTGTTCTCTGGACAGCGATCGTTTTTTTCAAGACGACAAAGCCCCTATCCACAGTGCTAGGTGTTTTTAAGCTTGAAAGAAGAGTATGATGAGGAAGTTGAACATCTATTCTGGACCCCTCAGACCCCGCATTTGAATATTATTGAACATTTATTGGAATATTTGGAGTCCAAACTTCGTTCCCGATTTCCTTCTCCATCCAGCTTTTCGGAATCAGAGACTTTTCTGCAAGAGGAATGGCTTAACATAATTTTAAATATTGTCCATGACCTTTATGCATCTATCCCACGTCGTATGAAATCTGTACTTCAGTCGAAGTGTGGTGCACCCCGCTATTAATAAACATTTTCCATTGTTTCACAGGTGTTCGTATTATTTTATCCTCCATCTGTATGTTATTTTAGTAAAATTACAGTAGAATAAATGTGTTAGGAATGTAAAAGGATAGAAAGGAAATTTTATTATAGTTGAGAAATTTCTGGACAAACATTTGGGGAATTGGGCGTTATTTTAAATATGGAAATATTGCCAAGGTCATCTTTGTTTGATTGTCTAACTCGGTAAGGATAGTTTAAGCCGCAGGGAATCGCTAAGATTTTTTAATATAAATTGCTGTATTTTGGACAAAGGCTTCCAATCTGAAGACACACACTGCAAGTTACTGGTTTTCTACAAAGACGGGCTGAATTTTAAAATATTGCGTTTAATCAGTGTATAATTTCAATTATGTTATTTTAAAAAGAGAAGCACATCTAACTGTGAAGAATTTCAAAGTTGTTTGAAAAAAGATGCACTTCTACAAAACGTATTTCAGTTTTAAGATTTTAAACACATGTTTATGTATATATATAATGACATCTGTGCATCCGCTAAAGCATTCAACTTTTACGATCAAGTCTTAAACAGCATATATAGAAAAAATATTCTTATGACATCAGAAACCCAAGAAAACAGCGATTTCGCCATTTAAGAAACTCAGCAAGCCATATCGATTATATACTGATTCATATACCTTCCTTTTTTTCTTATAATAGATTCATGTGTTATCATAAATCATATTTTTTCAAAATTCGAGAAATGTTTTTTTTTCGCACAGATTAATCAAGTTTGGTTCTTTCAGCTTTTTGATGTGAATTAAGCTATTGCTGAGCTGAAAAATCACACATTCTTTAAAATACGCTTTTGTAAAGAGAAACTGATATATCTTTTGCGTAGTATGTTTGCAATAAACCAAAAATTATTCAATTGATGTATAAAAATAAAATAAAACAAAAATACTGCAGGATTTTTTGTAGATGATATTCTTGACATAGTGGTATTTAATTACAGATTTTTTAAGTTGCATGAAAAAATGTGAACAAAAAATACGGTAATCTGCTATTTTCTATGGAGGAAAGGGATAGATGAGGTAAAGTATACCATGAAAATAGTTTGCACTATGTGTTATGCAATATGTGCAATGAGTGTTATAGCTCAAATTTAAATGCATTCATTGACCCAAACAAAATAATCACATAGAACAGGCACCGAAGTATTTAACATCAGCTGTGCATTTTTTCACTAAATGAGAATGATCAGCTTATATAAAGGCAGTCTAAAGTAGCATTTCATTTTATAATGAACTAAAAAATATAGTACTAAAAGTTTTCTACTTTTTTGCGAAAGCACGCGATTGCGTTTGGGCTTTATGTAGAGCTTTTCAGGATTACATTTTTTGCATTACTTCCATCCACTCTAATTTTTCTTTTTTGCTGAGTTTCAAATATTTATTCTTTTTGTACTTGCTTTTATGTGTCATATATTTATAAAAACATTTTATGTTGTCAATTTTGTTTTTATTTATTTGTTGTAATCATTTTTGTATGAGTTTCAATAAAATTGTTTTTTTCTTTTATTTTGCAATATTATGATACATTATTAAAAAATGATGAGTATTTCTATGTCCATATTTTTGGAAATGTTTCCATTTTAAGAACACAAACATTATATCCCCCTGCCATCATTGAATGTTTATTGTATTATTTCTTAAAAAATATATATCGAAATATCTAGATATAAGTTTGGTGTGGTTACGAAAATAATAACATTTTTACTATTTGGGTGGCAGAAACTTTGCTGACATTTAAATCCAAAGCAATTTTCGGTACTACTTGGTTATCCCGTCGACAAATTTTTTAAATCGCCAAACTTATAGCCAAATTATACATGTTGACATATTTTTTTATTTTAAATAACGAAAAAATATGTTATTAATTGAATATTAATAAAAGTGCAAATAAAAAGCCGAAATAAAAAATCACTTAATGACGTTTTAAACACGTGTATCTTATAAAATGTCATTGAATGTGACATTCACGATCATCCACTATTGGAACTTAATCTTATAATTTGGCGATAGTTTTTTGATCGACGGGATAACCAAGTAATACGCAATTTTCTCATTATGGCTTTTTACTATGACCATGATTATTTTTATCAAAATAGCCTTGTTTGGTTATAGTATGTCTTCGAGGTTTTTCTAATCCTTTGTTTTCAGTATGATAAGGAATTCAAAGTCTTATTTTAACTACTGACTTATTTGCTTAACAAAAAAAAACTATCGCCAAACTATAAGATTACATGCCAATAATGGATGATTGTAAATGTCACATTCACATGATTTTAACTATGATACACGTGTTTGTTACGTCATCAAGTGATTTTTAATTCAACATTTTATTTGTACTTTCGATTTCGCTTTAAAAATTTATTTGTTCTTCCGTCTCTAAAATAAAAATTATGGCAGTTTATATAATTTGGCGATTTGTATAACTGGGCGAAATAACGGGATAACCAAGTAGTACCAAAAATTATAATTTTCATTATGTGCCATAAATTTCACTAACATGATCAATTCAACTGAGCAAGAACAATCCGAAGATCGTATAAAACCTATTTTGTCCATATCAGATGGCTGCATTAGACAAAAAGTTAGAATGTGTGCGTCAGAGGAAAAAAAATCTATCAAATTATTGCGGTAAGATTTACTTTCATTATTTTTACTAAATACTTCAAAATATTAATATAAAAATTGTTGAAGAGTGTTCAACAGATAAAATTAATTAATTTAAGCTCATTCAGTTGAAAAATAGAGCAATGCAATATTTTAAAATCCTAAATGTGTTCATGTGGCACATACCACACATTATCGAATTGTAGCTGAAAATTTTAAAATTATTTTTTTTACATTTTTTCCCATTATTAGCCCAATATATAGATTGAAATATATATATATAGAAAATTTCTACAATAAAGGGTTAACCCTTCATTGTATAGTGATGTAAATTTGCATCACTTCCTGCTTAATTTTTAATAAATTAATTAACCCTTCACTGCACGATTTTTCTTTTCTGCATGAAAAAATTATTTTGATTACTTTAGGTAGTCACAAATGCAGAAAAAAATAATAAAAAAATTCTAACTTCATATCAATTTTTAGGTGCGTTCGTAATTATGTAAATACGTAGCACCTATTGTTGTCGCTCAGTCCGTCCGTCACTCCGCATATAACAACGCAAAAGCTACCCAACCGAATCGTTTGAAATTTAAAATACATAATTATTACATAATTTTGTCGAGTCGTTTCAAATTTTATGAAAATCGGATGGATAGATCAATTACAGGGACAATCAAAAGAATTCCGTTACATTACGGTCAATAGGGAAAAAAAGTTTCAAATGCATTTTAAATGTTTTAAATTTAAAACACATAATTATTGCTTAATTTTGCCGAGTCATTTCAAATGTTATGAAAATCGGATGCATAGATCAATTACAGGGACAATCAAAAGGATTCCGTTACATTACGGTCAATAGGGAAAAAAAGTTTCAAATGCATTTTAAATGTTTTAAATTTAAAACACATAATTATTGCTTAATTTTGCCGAGTCATTTCAAATGTTATGAAAATCGGATGCATAGATCAATTACAGGGACAATCAAAAGGATTTCGTTACATTACGGTCAATAGGGAAAAAAGTTTCACATGCATTTTAATTGTTTGAAATTTAAAACATATAATTATTGCTTAATTTTGTCGAGTCATTTCAAATGTTATGGAAATCGGATGCATAGATCAATTACAGGGATAATCAAAAGTATTCCGTTACATTACGGTCAATGGGGAAAGAATTTTGAAATGCATTTTAATCGTTTGAAATTTAAAAATATAATTATTACGTAATTTTGTCGAGTCATTTCAAATGCTATGAAAATCGGATGCATAGATCATCTACAGGGACAATCAAAAGTAATCCATTACATTACGGTCAATGGGGAAAAAGTTTCAAATGCATTTTAATGATGTTACACTCATTCGAACATAATAGAATTGGCATGAATCTATGAAATATATACTAAAATATGCATTCTGTACAATCTGTGATGCAAAGAATTTTTATTATTAAATTACAAGGTCACACAAAAGTATTCCACTACATAATGCTATACGGGGTAGCATTGTTTGGGACGTGTTTTAATTGTATTCAACTATTTCACATTTTATGAATAAGATATATGTTGCTAAAGGGTAATAAAAATTACTTACTGCATATTTACAGAAACATAAAGATTTCGACTAGTATACTGTATCCGGAGTACGCTCTACTATATCAGCAAGATCTGAATATTTTTAAAAACTTCGTTATCGTACGAACGCACCTCATTTGCTACGTTCACGTGCAATTTCCAACTTGTTTTAATATGGTTTTTTCTGGTATGTGCCATATGTGTCCCAAAGCACACAATGAGATATTTTTATTTTTGCATCAAATGTGGCATGAAGCTCACAATACTGGTATATTATAAATATAAAAATAGTATAATATGTATTAAAATTTTATTGCAGGTATTTAACTCTATGGGGGGTAAACAATTATTTTTCTGCAATTTGAATTCATACCAGATTATTCAAAAAAAAAATTAAAACAAAGAAATCAATTTTGAAACTTTTTTCTCCTAAGTTAGAAATATAAAATTTAATTAAAAGCTTCCGCTGTGAATCTTGATTCAAATCAGGTGGTATATAATATATCCCGTTGTCCTGATCCACTGTATCTTAATTGGAAAAAATTATCATGTCCCCTCATGTCTTTGATAACTTCTTTAGTATTGCCATTAAAATGTGAAAATTGTCGGATTTTTTTTTTTTTTTTTCAAATTCAATGACAGAAATTGTCTCTTTAATTGTTTGATGACCTAAAACATCACTCCCATAAACATTTGTAATGGAAACTTCTAAAGTTTGAGAAAAATCCTTTCCTATGCTGTATCTATGTCTCTCTTTATGAATGAGATAAGATTCAAAAGTTTTGGATTAAAAAAGGGCAAAAGTTGATACAGAGTCCAGAGTCATAATTTCAAAACTTAAGGAATTGCTTCCTCTATATTTTATTTGCGCTTCAGATATTTCTCTCTCCTTTGTTACTTTTTTGTATCAATATTGGGTCCAGCATTGGTATCTGCAGCACTAAAGAATAAACAATCTTTCTCTAAATTGATGCTTTTCATTATATACATTCAGTGTTGAATTCAGAGTGTCAGTGAGTAGGAAGCATTCGTCGAACATTTACATGTAAACTACACTGATAACTTGATAATTTGTCTACAAGTTTGTACAAGTTTAGAAATTCAATCCCCCCTCCCTTCCATGTACACTCATGGCACATAACAATGTCCGGTCATCAGAAAAACGTCTGACTTCAATATTGTTGAATTTCACTTGTTGATTTTAACTTCTAAATAGTACTTTTAATGAAATTTAAAATTACTTTAATATTAATTACGAAAATTTGTTGCATGTGGCTGTTGAATCAATTTCTTGGATCACATTTATTGCAGTCAACGTCTGATTCATATGAAAAAATATCATTTTCAGTTTTTTTTCGCTGGAATGTATGTTGAATCATCCCAACTATAATCAGAAGCTCTCAAAGACTGATCATCATTATCAGATGCAAATAATATTGCATTGATTTAACTTAAACTTGCTTTAGCCCTTTGCGCTCCATTTTTTATTAGAATGTTTTATGAGCGTTATGCTCTATGTTCCATATCTGGCACAAACAGAAAAACAGGATTCCAAGCTGACGTACTGAAATATTTTAGTTTTAACCAACCTTAATGACAAATATATGATATACTTTAATGTCTAAAATTTTATCTTGTGAAACTTTCAATATTTTGGGCTGAAAAAGTTTAAGCAAATTCATCTGTTGTGTACGATGCAGACTGGAATTTTTTTTAAATAAAAGCCTAATAACTAGTGAGGTACTGCCCTCAAGTGAAAAAAACTAGTACAAAACTCTTTGTTTGAATGTTTTACTTACGCCACAAAGTTCAGATAACCTAAATTTAAGATCCTTGGGAAAATAGAAGGGTTTTATCGGTATGTTCCATATATGGCACACCGTGCAGTGAAGAGTTAAAATGGGAAATAATAAGAAACAATGTTCTAGAAACAATATTTTTCCCCTGTTAGTCCAAGAGCCGACAGCACAAAACCCTATGTCATAGAGCACAAGAAAGACCCTTTATTTTATGGAAGAGTAGTAATAAGTGAATATGATAATCCATGCCTGTCTGCCGGAAATAAAGTGGTACATTAGCCAAAAAATTATACCACTTGTGTTTCACTCGTAAGCCTAGCATTGTGTTTGTCCTACTCTCAAAAATATGAAAATATGGGAAATTGAGTGCAGGAAAACATAATGCTAAGCCTACGATATTCATTCACTAGTGATATTCATTTCCGGCTAATGCACCCCTTCACTTCCGGCAAACATGGATCATTCGATTTCCCTATTACTTCTCTTCCATAAAACTTGTGCTCAATAACAGAGTGTTTTGTGCTGTCGGTTCTTGGACTATACCTATGTTGTACTTTACAGCTGAGATTTTTTTTTCTCGACATAAATCAGAACAAAAGCCTACTGAGAAGCCAGCATACTTTGAAAGAAAAAAGCGACACAGAAAAACTAAAATTATTGCTTTTAACGAAAGACAATTTTCAACTCTACAAATTCAAGGAAACAGCCTGGATATGGGTAATTTTTGTATTATCGTTTCGCCGGTGAAATGGTTAAAGTTGAAAATTTTTGTTAAGGGGTGCTTTAAAGTAATCAGATTTTCCTAAAGAGATCTCTGTTATGTCGACGAAGAGTTAAGTAAATTTTAAATATTATAGTTTTAATGAGTAGACATTATTAGTAATTGATTGGTACAAATCACTGTTTTATAAGATGAAAAACGACAGTGTTAGTATGGGGTGTTTTTTTTAGGTAACTTTCATTACAAAAAGTAAAAAGCTACCCATTGCAGCCGTCTGGAGGAAAGCACTTCCAGAATAATTTGGTATATTTTCATCGATAATCACCCCAGACCCCAAAACCACCCTTCGTTCAAATGTTGACATATACAGGGTGTTTCGCTACCAGACCGACAAACTTTGAGGGGTGATAGTGGACATGAAGACAAACATTATTAAATAGGAAACCATGGGGCGCAAACGTCTTCCGTAGGAGCTAGGGGCCATTGAAAATTAAGGTCCAAAACTTCAAACGATTATAAAAAACGGAAAAAAGGATGGATTCGTTTGCGGTTTTCACTAAAATCATTCTTTATATCACGATTTGCTTGTAAAAAAATTTTAACGGTTACATTCAAAAATTGCCTATAGAGGGCGCTTTAGACTTTAAAGTAACGAACAACTACTTTTTACACTTTTTTTCTGCATGTGGCTGAAATTATTCTAAAGTTTAGACTTTAACTTAAATTTTAAGCCCAAAATCAGAAACATTGGGATCGGGTAATTCGCAAAAAATGACCTGTGAATAGAGGGGGGGGGATTTAAACACTCATAAACATTATACAAACTGTTCGATTTCGTTGTGGTTTGCGTGTAGGTCATTCCCTTGGTAATTATTTTATTCAAAATGATTTACAGTTCTTGTGTCTCCATTTTTTGATAGAGGGCGCTTCCGACACATCTCCGACATTTCAATGCCATTACTCCTGAGTGTTTTACTACCAGACCAACATACTTCCAAGAAGTGTTAAGGATGCAAAGCGACACGGAATCACATAAAAACGTAACGTTGAAAATGCCTTTTTAGCGAGCTGTTTAAAAGAAGCAGGTAAAAAAGCAACAGAAACAGGTAGTGAAACAGCAACACGTTACTGTGGTAGAAAACAATTTAGTTAAAGGTTTTACTACAAAAGGTGTCCGAAATTACGATCAGAAGAAGTCGGGCATGCTTGACAGCAGCGTCGCATGCAATCCCTATCGCTTTGAAAGATTCCTGGCATCTCGGATAACTTTCTGGCAGCTACAGAAATTCGAGCTGAGGGGTCTTCCACTAATGGTACGGGAGTCTCATACATGAAACTTTTCATTTGACCCCAGCAGAAGAAGTCCACATAGATCCAGATTCAGATTGAGCCAGGTGAGGGAGGGGAGCTGCCAATTGGTTTGAGATCAACTAATCCCACCCAGCAATGTTTATTTAAAAATACAGAACAATTATACAGTAATAAAATAAAAGTAGGTAACAAAAAGTAATTGATATAATAAAGTAGGTGCGACGATCTGGCAGGCCAACGAACCGGGCCACCATTACCTTTCCACCGCTGTCCATATGTTACATTGAAGTGTCTGCGAACATCATTGGTAAAATGCGGAGGAGCCCCATCGTGATATAGAGTGGCGCAACGAAGAAGGAACATGTGCTTTTACCAGAAATTCGACAGAACGTGTTGTAGAAATATCAAGGAACTTTTTTCTCTGCTTCTTTTAACTGTAACTCTTAAAAAAGTCATTTTCAGCGTTACATTATAATATGATTCCGAGTCATCTTTGCATCCCTAACACTTCCTGGAAGTATGTTGGTCTGGTAGTAAAACACCTAGGAGTAATGCCATTGAAATTTCGGAGATGTGTCGGAAGCGCTCTCTATGAAAAAATGGGGACACCAATGCTGTGTGTTATTTTGAATAAAATTATTACCAAGGGAATGACCTACACGCAAAACACAACAAAATCGATTAGTTTGTCAAATGTTTATGAGCGTTCAAAATCCCCTCCTCTGTTCACAGTTCAATTTTTGCTAGTTACCCGATAACAATGTTTCCGAATTTGGGTTTAAAATTTAAATTAAAGTCTAAACTTTAGAATAATTTCAACCCCGTGCACAAAATAAGGGTAAAAAGTAGTTGTTTGTTACTGTAAAGTCTAAAGCACCCTCTATCGACAATTTTTGAACGTAACCGTTAAAAATTTTTTACAAACAAATCCTGATATAAAGAATTATTTTAGCGAAAACCGCAAACGAATCCACCCTTTTTTCCGTTTTTTATAATCGTTTGAAGTTTTGGACCTTAAACTTTAATGACCCTAGCTCCTACGGAAGAGGTTTGCGCCCCATGGTTTCCCATTTAATACTGATTGTCTTCATGTCTAGTATCACCCCTCAAAGTTTGTCGGTCTGGTAGCGAAACACCCTGTATATATATATATATATATATATATCTGATATTGGTCATGCTGTAATTAACGTATTTATGAGCCGATTTGAATTAAACTTGTATGTACATGGAACATGCAAATGTCTCAACCGAGTTCGTTAGCCTGCATCATCCGCCATCCTGTTTCAAAATGGCGGCCATTTAAATTTTTTTTTATTTTAAAATTAAATGAGAAAATAGTAAAAAGGGAAAAATATTTTTTCTTTATCTGTTAGAACTTAAAACAACGATCACAGAACACTTTTAATTTTGTATATATATTAAAAAATGATTGAGTTATAGCACTTTGAATTTTTGTTATGGATGACATGTTGAAACGATCTGATTTTTGTCACGTGATAATACGCGTATTTATGAATCGATTTGAATGAAACTTTGTATGTACATAGTATACAGGATTTTGCCCGTAAAATGCAAAAAATTACGGACGTTGACCGTTAATCTGAAAAAGGGACATTTTCCGTAAATTTACTAGCGCATTCACGGTAAAGTACCGTAAATATACAATTTTTTACAGTGTAGTTATGCAGATATAGTAATTAATCGAATTATATTACTTCTGTTTGAATATTCGCGTAAAATTATCGCTTGAAAATTGGCATTTTGGGACCCGTCCTTAAAATTTCAATATCAGTGTATAGATCGTACTTGAAGTTGTTTATCCGTAGATCGTTATTGAGACAAATTGTTTTGTGTGTCACTATAAATATGACATTGTTAAAGATTTTTATAGTAAATTAAAGATTAGTAAAGTAACAAAGCAATATAAGAAAGAATGAGTATTAGCTATTTAAAAAAACACAAAATGCACACTTACCACATTTTTAAGATAAAAAAAATAGTAGATCTTCTCTGAGAATCAGACTTTTATGAGAGTAAAAAACATTTAGTTTATAGAAATGTAAAAATAAGAAAGCAAAGTAAATTAATTTTTAATAAAATTTTATAAAAGAATTTTTACACTACTGTAATGTGAATAAGATTCAATGTGAAAAAAAATGACTGATCCAATGATTAGGTTGCTTTAACATAATTTTTTGTTTCGCCGTAGTGAATGTGACTCTTGTGACCATGTATTACCTGAATGAGATGTTATATGGATTAGTTAGTTATGCAGATATAATAATTATTCGAATTATATTACTTCTATTTGAATATTTTCGTAAAATTATCGCTTGAAAATCCCTTGAAAATTGGCATTTTGGGACTCCTCCTTAAATTTTCAGCACCAGTGTATAGATCGTACTTGAAGTTGTTTATCCGTAGATCGTTATGGAGACAAATTGTTTTGTGTGTCACTATAAATATGACATTGTTAAACATTTTATAGTAAAGTAACAAAGCAATATAAGAAAGAATGAGTATTAGCTATTTAAAAAACACAAAATGTACGCTTACCACATTTTTTAAGATAAAAAAAATAGTAGATCTTTTCTGAGAATCAGACTTTTATGAGAGTAAAAAACATTTAGTTTATAGAAATGTAAAAATAAGAAAGCAAAGTAAATTAATTTTTAATAAAATTTTATAAAAGAATTTTTACACTACTGTAATGTGAATAAGATTCAATGCGAAAAAAAAAATGACTGATCCAATGATTAGGTTGCTTTAACATAATTTTTTGTTGACAATAAATCAGAACGTTATTGAGAAAACTGGATTTTGAAAATTTTCCTAAATCTAATGCTTTTTTAATAGATTGAAGAAATTTAAAAAAATAAATAAACAATTATTACATTCTTTAATTACTTCTATCAACATCTCACATTTTGATGATACGGATCAATGATTTTGTCTTCGTCAAAATTTGAGTATGAAGCATTACTATTTTTTTTAAAAGTGATTGGTTCCAAGGACAATTAGGATAAGATTTCGCTGCTCTGCTACATAAAATTCTAGCACTGTATTTACTCGTGTATAATTCAGACACCCCCAAAAAAATAACCATGTAAATTTTAAAAAAAAAAGAATTTTCACGAATAAATCGAACCACATTTAGGATCATTTGTCCAAAAATGATTAGTAATCGAGGCAAGAAAAATTAATAAATTTTCCTCAGATCAGTAAATTTCTAATAAGACTTTTTTAATTCGATGTTTTATTTTAAAATTGTATAATTATGTGAAACATAAGAAGCTTAAACTATTTTGAAACTTATTCACATCAATTTAATGATGCTTAAAATTAAAAAAAATATATTTTGAAAAAATTATTTAAGCCTCATTTATAAAGAGATAATAGCTAAGAATGCTAAAATATAGTATTTCTTTTTTGCACAGTGAATCTTTTAGGAGAGAAATCTAGAAGCATTCTCAAGTTGAACTTATTTTTTTAAGGGATTCAGGTGTTAAAAGGCATACATATATTAAAGGGAATTCTATATCGATTGCAGATTACATTGCTTATTGTTGACTATTTTTATTTGTCAGTCACAGAGAATTTGAACGATATAATTTCTTTCTCCAAACCAGAGTCATATGTAATTAGCTCAAAGACTTGCCTATTCGCCGATTATACTAGGAATAAAATATTTTTTAATAACTTGTGTATAAGTCGACCCCCCCAGAAAATGAAATTTTTTTAACTCAACTCTCGAATTTTGTCTAAAAGTCTTCTATTTATACAAGAGTGTATTTGGTAATTCTTTTAAATACTTTGAATGACCCCCCCCCCACACACACACACAACTAAACAAGAAATCTCCGTTCAAAATTGTTGCTTGGGAGAGAAAGTGTAAACTACAGTGGTGGATTTACTACTTGAGAAAAAAAGGTGTTTTTAATTTATTTATTATTTTTTTTTAAATAAAGGTATGTGATTTGAGATCTTTTGCACTTTTCTGACGGAGGGTAAAATCTACGTTTGTGGCATCAACACTAAAGAGGGGGAAAAAGTTACTGATACTGAGGATCACTAAATTTTTCAAATTATTGGTGAGTTTAAAAATATTACGTGATATCAGAGCAGCAGAACATCAGACTTGAACGCTGGTATGACTAGTGTTCATGCATAATAAATCCCACATTTCTTATGATACATAATTCATAAAGGATTTTCCTTACAGACCATAACATAAAATGGAAGAATATGCAGTATATCATAGCAGTTCGTTCAGAGAATGAACTAGATACTACGAAATTCATTTTCAATAGGCAATGTGGGATAGAAATCACAAGTTTATCGTAATCAATCAGTTTTAAAGGGAAATTGGACTGGAAAAAGAAAACAAACAAACAAAAAAAATCAAATGCTATTTACCAGCATTTATTGACATTTAAACATCACATCAGATCTTTATACTTTTATGAAAAATCAATCAGAATTCAGAAGATCTTGAAACTAAGTAATTTAATAACTACAAATATTAGCAATGGCATTGTAACAAATTAGGATATTTTCTATTAATACATTCCTGATGAGCACAGCATAGATTTAAAACACTTTTAGTGATCTTTACTTCAATTTTGAAACCTTACCAGGCTCCTTTTTAAAATAACAATCAGTGTATCAAATACATTTAATTATATCTTATTTTCAAAATTATGGGGTATTCAAGGCTGTATCCCTTTAAAAATGGTATTTTTAGCATAACCTTTTCAGTCCTGATTATGCCTGTGAACGACATTAACAAACACTCTTTAAATTAGTTTAAATTTTTCTAGAATTGTTAAATTACCTTTCGATATTTTTAACGGATGTGGCAGGTCCCGACTTAGAAAGTGGAGGGAGGGGGTGCAAAAATTATTCGGGAGCCCCCCCCCCTTCTATCTTTTGAAATTTTTCGTGAATTATGTGCGAAATATCTAAAACTTAACTTCATACTTATTATCCGTATACATTAATTTCATACCAAGTATTATTCAAATCTATGTACATAATAGTGCAAGAAAGATAACTTTAAGAAACTGGGGAGCAGAATTTTTTCGGTTATAGGAATTATAAAGATAAACATAAGCTGTTAAAACATGCTGTTATTTCAAGCATAATAATGCTTCATCATAATTAAGCATAAGCATGTATTTGGGCGATTCCTCATACGGAAAAGCAAATGAATTAATAATAACAAAAAAAAATAACACTTATTATGTTGTTACTACTTTCCTCATGGTGTGTACTTCGGTACAAAATTTTCTGCTTTGACAAAGTCTTTTAAGCAGAAAGCAACAGGTAAGAGATGCATGAGATACGGTAATATTATAATGAAATTTACTTATTTTTTTTTTAAAAACTTTATGAAATCGATAAGAATAAAATCAAATATAACAAAATAAAAAGCTTTTTAAATTAAAATCCGTTCCTTTTTATCATTTGGCTCCATTTGATAAGTATCAATATACAGGTTGATACATTTTTGAAGAAGCTTTATAGAAATTTTAAACTGGATTTTGTAAGCCCACGTAATATTTGTCTCAGGGCTAAGGAGATTAATATGTTATACGAAAGACAATTTTAAAATCAAAGAAATTCACCGTGAAAATAACTTTTAACAAATGTTCTGACTTAAACATTCACAATAGCTAACAGGCTCAATATTACAGACTTATAAATCAATGTTATACAGAAAAAAAAAGATTGGAATATTTTTGCGATCATACGAAAGATAAAGCCTGATAAAAAAAGGGGGTTGCCAGAAATGATTTTGAAGTTCCCATTTGCTGATTTGCTAGTTCAAATTGGCAAAATATTTGTTGGTAGACGTTTCATTTTAGTCTCTATAATATTTGGAACAAAACACTATTTTAATAGTAAAATATGCCAAAGTTCTTAAATAAAATACATATGCAAATTAGTTAATCGCAGTTAGCACATTATGAGAGCGAAAATTAACAGATTGCTCTTTGATTGCTATTGTTTTAATTTTTTCTCTAATAAATTTTACACAAGTTTTCTCAATGCATGAACAGATGCTTCCTTTTAAGAGAAATTACTGTTTCATATCGCACACAAAACTTTTCTCCCTAGTATGCATTAAAAAATGTTTGCTTAACGTTTATTTCCAAGAGAATTTTTTATTGCATATCTTACATACAAAAGTTTTCTCTCCTGTAAGAATTATCAGATACTTTCCTAAAAGATCGTTTAGAGCTAATTTCTTGCTGAATATTTCACAAAAAAGGTTTCTTTTCAGTATGGATTAACAGATGTGTGTTTAAATTACCCTTTTGAGTGAATTTCTTGTTACAAATCTCACAAACGAAAGGTTTCTCACCAGTATGAAGTAGCAGATGACGGTTTAAGCTATTCCTTTTAGAGAATTTCTTGTTACATGCCTCACAAACAAAAGGTTTTGCACCAGTATGAACTAAGTTGTGTCTGCTTAAACTACATTTTTCAGAGAAATTTTTGCTGCATATCGTACAGACAAAAGCCTTTTCACCAGTATGAAGTAAGCGGTGTCTGCTTAAATGACATTTCTGAGGGAATTTCTTGTTGCATGTCTCACAAACAAAAGGTTTCTCACCAGTATGAATTAACAGATGCCTTCTTAAACTGCCCTTTTCAGAGAATTTCTTGTTGCATATTTCACACACAAAAGGTTTTTCCCCAGTATGAATTAACAGATGTTTGCTTAAACTACCCTTTTCAGAAAACGTCTTGTTGCAGATTTCACACACAAAAGGTTTCTCACCTCTATGAATTAACATATGTTTGCTTAAACTACTCTTTTGGGATAATTTTTTGTTGCATATTTCACAGACAAAAGATTTTTCACCACTATGAATTAACATATGTTTGTTTAAGTCACTCTTTCGTGAGCATTTCTTGTTGCATTTCTCACACTCATAAGGTTTTTCACCAGTATGAATTAACAGATGTGCGCTTAAATGACTCTTCCGAGAAAATCTTTTGCTGCATACCTCACAAACAAGCAGCTTTCCTTGCTGTGATTCGGAACTTAATTTTCCTAAAACTTCTTGTAAAGAAATATTTTGCTGCATATTTCGCACTTGAAAGACAATTTTGAGTTATGTGATGAGCATCAACATTCACAGCATTTTTTATCTGCAATAAATATAAGTAACATAATCTATCACCTTTAAAAATCATAAAAAAATTTCAAAAAATAAACACATTATGATATTTTGAATTAACGCAGAAAACTGAATTGAAATAGACTTCAAATACCTGATGATCGAAAACCATTGATGCGTCAAACTAATTTTCTAATTGCATATAGATTTAATCTATAATTAAATTTAAAATAAATCAAAGAATTGACTGTCACCATAAAATAAAAAACTTATCATAAAGAATATTCTTTTAATGAAAATTATACATTTTTAATAAAAATTATACGAAACATATAAAATTAAAAGATATTTTTGCCATTTTAATATACACTCAGGAACATTGAAAATAGCGACCCAAGAAGAAAGCTATGTACAATTACGAAACTTTGCAAATAAGTACAGCGTAATGTGATATGCAAATGATGCAATTTTTGTGCCAATACGCATGCTCATACACGCCGAGATGGCGCTACAATCAGGAAGAAGGTGCTATATAAGCCAGCGCAAAATCGAAGATTCATAAACGCGACGATTACCTACTGATTGAAGGAAGACTTTGGTAAGCGAAACATGCCAGGTAAACGTGCTAGAAGACATTTTTCACAGTTAAGCGAGTTTGAGAGAGGCCTGATCATCGGAATGAAAACTGCAGGCTGGTCGACGCGCCGTGTTGCTGGCCAGGTGGATCGTTCGGAGTGTGCTGTTAGAAAATGTTGGGAGCAGTGGACACGAGAAGGTACCCACGTGCGGAGAATCGGGTCTGGAGCGACCAGAAAGACCACGAGAAGAGAGGATCGAAGGATCGTGCGGCAAGCACTCGTGGACCCCACAGTGACTCGTTCAACGATTCGAGCAGACGTAGGCGTAGCAATTGTTCCCCAAACAATTTCCAGACACCTTGCAGAAGCAGGTCTAAAATCCAAGCGCCCTTTTCGTGCACTCCCTTTAACACCGGAACATCGGCGACTGCGTCTACAGTGGTGCCAAGCCAGATCAACGTGGAATGTCACAGATTGGCAAAAGGTTGTGTTTAGTGATGAATCCCGGTTTGTTTTGGGGACAGATGACAACCGTGTACGGGTGTGGAGGCGCCCTGGTGAGCGGTACAATTCCTCCCACACTGTTCCACGTCACACTGCCCGCACAGCTGGTGTAATGGTTTGGGGGGCCATAGCCTATGATAGCCGGTCCACTCTAATTGTGATTCATGGAAACTTAACGGGCCAACGTTATGTTGATGAGGTGCTTCGACCCCATGTAGGACCTTTCCTAAATGGTCTCCCAGGGGCGATTTTCCAACAAGATAATGCTCGTCCGCATACAGCAAGAGTTGCTCAAGACTTCCTACGTCAATTTCAGACTCTTCCATGGCCGGCCCGCTCTCCCGACTTGTCCCCTATAGAGCATGTGTGGGATCAGCTAAAACGTCAGATGCCATCGTGTCATTCGGTGCATGATTTGGTGTTGGCTGTGCAAGATTTATGGACCCATCTGCCTCAGGACAACATCAGGTGTCTAATCAACTCTATGCCGGACCGTGTGGCGGCATGTATTGCAGCTGGAGGTGGTCCAACGCGCTATTGAAGTTGCCCTGTATTTGCGTCGTTGCACACCCTGTATTTGTTTAATTGTCTTTATTTTGAGATCAAGTCAATCTCTCATCCGTATCATTATGTGTATTAAATTTCATTTCAATCCGATGCTTTCTTCTTGGGTCGCTATTTTCAATGTTCCTGAGTGTATTACTTATATCATAAGTAATTTTATATTTTAAAGTTGAGTTTTTCATATTACATAAAACATTCAAACTATTGACTCGTACTTTTAATCTCAGTAACATTAAGTAAAAATTTCAGAAATTCTTGTCTTGTAAACACACTTATTATGAAAATATTCAGTTTTATGAAAGAAAATGATCGTTTATCTTTTGATAAGCATCTTTTTTACTCACTGAAGCATTTTGCTTTGTATCTCATGCTCAATATTGGCAGAGTGAAAAACTATTGAATAATAACATCGTCATGAAGGAAAGTGCCTCATGTTAAATGTGTTTTAAAGCATCGCGTAATTTTCTAACAACTTTATTTAAAAAAGTTATTTTTAGTTATAATGATAAAATGGCATTATAAAAGATATAATCAATAAATAAAACTTATTACTCCTCCGAAACAATGGAATTAATCCAATTACTACCATTTTGAAGAAATTTCATAGTAATGTTTTGTACAATTTTTGTTTGTGATCAATGATATCTTTTCACCAGAATGTTTTATTTTATTTTTGGAGATATAAAGTGAAATGAAGTTTTCTTTTAGTAAACAAACATTAACTTAAGTTTTGTGAATTCAATTTTATAAATATTTTGAAAAAAAAATGTTTTATAAATTTATCATTTCTTGATAGCTGATAATGAATCCTGTATCCTTTTATTTATTAACTTTAATGCAACTGTTAAAGAAAATTATCACTCTTTTCAATTAGTTGATTTTCAATATTGTTTTAAATTTAAAAAAAGTACTTTAATCTGTTTTTTGATTAGTTTTTTATGTTAAGTGCAATATATTTTAGTTTCTAATTTATATTATGCTTGAAATATTTATTATCAGCAGTAAGATGACTTTTTTGAAAATACTGTATAATATATCAAAAATATTGTGATATGTATGAACCCTGATAAGGAACACAGTTTTGGAGGAAGTAAACAATATAGATCAAGTATTGATGGACAGTAATAGAGAGATTAAAGATCTGGTGGATGTATTTTCATAGATCAAACAAGCACAGTCACAGAATGAATCTAGCTTCTTTCCTTTTATATTCTAAATATATTTAACTTGCTTACAGTTAGAAAACAAATCACCAAAACAAAAAAGAAATGATATACCTTTAAGTTTTATTTTCTTTACGAAAAAAAAAAGGCCTGTCAAAATTCTAGAATTTCCCAAGCTCACATATATAGGAGATTCCACCACCCACTGGTGAAATTTTAGATGGTGATTTTCATCCTTCCGATGATTTCTATTAACCCTCTTTAAAATGTTGGTTGAATTTTAAACACTCAGTATAGCATAGTTAAAAGCATATGAAAACTACACATAAAACATAGCAAACTATTGCAATTAACTTTTGAATTAAAAGTAAGAAAATTTTCTTTTACTTTCGAGCCTGTATAATAGCAACAATATATAAAATTCATATTAATTACAAAGTCATATTACTTAAAGAAAGAAAATGTGTGTATATATTACACATACTAACACAAACTATTGCAATATTTTTTATAACAGAAAAAATGTAATAGAATTATATAGAGATGCAAAGGTTATTTGCCCGAAGCCAAATACAATAGACTCCTCAAATCTGAACATAATTTATGGATGTAAACAATGAAACATTCAGTTCAGATGTAGGTGCAAAATTTGACATTTTTTAGTTATATATCAATTCCATATTTTTTTAATTTGTAATTTTTAATAGGTTAATGAATTGATGTCTTTTCACGAAGAAAAAATAATTCATTTCAGAAAAAATCAAGATATTCCTGATATCATTGGTAATCAGAATCTTACCAAATATATTTCTGCATTCAGTCTGGCTAAACCAGAAATACACCTTTGTTATTTTATGATTCTGATCCGAATTCGTAATGTACCTTTATGAGGCAAGTTTCATTGAATAATTTAGGAAAAATACATTTTATCTGTACAGTGGCTATTTAAACATATATTAATGATTATTAACTTGACATTTGCTTTTAATATTTTAATCATTTTAAAAATTATCTAAATTTTTATTATTTAATTTATTACTAATTTTAATATTTTTGTATATTGTAAGCATTCTTTATACTTTGATTTCATTTTTAATTAAATTCAAATTACTTAAAAAATATATAAACAAAGCAATGACCAGAAAACTGCAAAATTCTAAAAACCGTACAACCTCTAATCCAAGGTGCATAGATTTGAAGGAGTCTACTGTACTCGGTTCATTCCACCTACCAGCTTAATATTCGGCTTTGGCCAAATATCCATTAGTCCATTATCCGGCTTTGGCCAAATAATATTGCAAGAAATATTAATTAGATAGTAAAACTTTTTAATTTGTTAATTTATACTCTTCATGTATAATAAAAAGTTTGTTTGAAATTAACATCCCGCCTTGTAATTCATACCTTGAATGGGTTTCATCTGTCCATTTTTATATAAGCACTATAACAAGTACACTTGAACTTTATGTTGTCTAATGCTTTTTAAATTTTGTGGTTATTTTTAAGATGCAACATTAATATAAGATACTACATATACAATAGTTTCACATTTATATCTATTTTGCATTTCCTTACAGATATTTCCTTCCCCAAAAACTGAAAACATTCACTGTATACAGTCAAAGTTCCATAATCTGCACAAGCTGGGGCCAAAGGATGTGCGGATTATAGAATATTGTGGACTATAGAGTGCTATGGATTATGCGTCATTTATTATTCCTAGACAGCATTTTAATTCTATAATCAGTATAATCAGAAAATATAAAAAAGAAATCTAATAATTTATTTAATGTGCTATCTCAAAATATTCCTTTTTTAAGTTATTTTATTATAAAAATGGATTGCATTTGCATAAAAATAATTACATACATGAAACATAATGCAGCTTGTTTTTTGCAGTTAATATGATTAAAGAGTGATATTTAAAAAAGTAGATGTTTTATTATGATTTTTCAATTATTTTATTATTTGTTTAAAAAAAATTATTTTCGGATAACAAATTTTTAGATATTCTTAACAGTTTATTTCTTTGTTTACATTTTTTAAGTGACGCGAATTATAGAAAATTGCGGATTATGGGTGTGTGGATTATTGATCTTC